>OX030948.1:97810707-98071373 GCA_943735915.1 Pherbina coryleti | reverse complement strand
AAAAATTTTTGATAGATACAAGGTCTAACAAAAATTATATTCAACCCCGTTTAATAAGGCGTCCCATACCTAATAAGAAACCATTTTTTACTAACTCTATAGGTGGAAACATTAAAGTGATACACCACACCGAAATTGATTTATTTAACTCATTAAAACCCAAAATTAAATTCTTCCTTCTTCCGACCTTCAGCTCATTTAACAGTATCATAGGAAATGACACACTGAAAGACTTGAACGCAATAATTAACACTAAAGATAATTTCATGAAATTGATAAAATAGCATTTATCTGAAACAGTAAACTCGATTGACGTACCAACGGACCATCTGACCAAAGAACAAACAAAACGACTCCATAATATAATTGGAAAATGCCCAAATCTTTTCTCGGAGCCCATACGAAAAGCTGATCTTTACGACAGCGGTCAAAGGTGAATTCGCACTACCTTCGATAGCCGAGTTTATTCGAAATCATATCCCTATCCCTTTGCATTGAAACGAGAAGTCTAAACGTAACTAAAAGCCCTGCTCGAAGAAGGAATTATACGCCCATCCAAATCTCCCTATAATGCGCCTGTATGGATCGTTCCGAAAAAACCTGATTCATCGGGAGAGAAGAAATATCGAATGGTCGTAGATTACCGAAAATTAAATCTAGTTACAATTCCTGACAGGTACCTATTCCGGAAATAAGTGAGGTCTTGTCAAACTTAGGCAGAAAATAAATATTTTACAATAGCGGATCTAAAGAGCGGGTTCCATCAGATACCCCTAAAGGAAAAAGATATCGAAAAGACTGCATTTTCAGTTAATCACGGTTAACCCTCTTCAACTGACGTGCTCCAAATTTAACAATACACCTGACGTGGGGTCCAGCAGACCTCACTTTTAAACTGATTTCCTATGATGAAGTTTCTGACTGTAACTTTCTTAACTTTTTCCATACAACAGCAAATACTTGTATGTAAGGCTAACATGTAAGGCTAACATAAAAATATAATTTGTAATAAAATACGTTTCTTTGAAAGATAAAAACGAATTTTTTATCTTCGAATTTTATGTCTTAACTCACGAAGTTTTGATTTTCGGTGTCTGTCAGACTACGACGTCAGCTGCAGAGGGTTGATATGAATTTACTCGACTACCGTTCGGATTAAAAAATGAACCCTCAATCTTTCAGAGGGCACTCGATGACATCCTAAGGGGGCATATTGGTACACGGTGCTATGTCCTACATAGACGACATAGTAGTTTTTGGTCGTGACGAAGACGAACATTTTCGAAATCTAGAGATTGTATTTAAAACATTGGGAAAGGCAAACATGAAAATACAAATAGATAAATGCCGCTTTTTGCAAAGCGAGATACAATTCTTAGGGTTTCACCAGATGGGATTAAGCGAGATACAATTCATCTTTATAGTTTCACCAGATGGGATTAAGACCAATCCCAATAAGGTAAAAGCCATTGTAAACCTACCACCTCCTACGACACTCAAAGAATTAAGATCTTTCCTCGGTATGTCAGGATACTACCGTAAGTTTGTGAAGGACTACGCTAAGCTTGCGAAACCCTTGACATCCCTTTTAAGAGGGGAAGATGGAGAGAGTCCAAAATTCAATCTAAGCATAAAGCAATTTCACTCAACCAAGAAGCTCTAGATGCATTTAAAAAATTAAAAAGCGCTCTCGTTTCTGAAGAAGTTCTTCTCGTGCACCCCAACTTCAACAAACCGTTCGAGCTTACAACTGACGCATCCGATCACGCAATCGGTGCTGTACTTTCTCAAGACCAGAAACCAATAACTTTCCTCTCAAGAACACTAAGTCAAACCGAGGAAAATTACGCTACCAATGAGAAGGAGATGCTGCCAATCATTTGGGCACTTAACTCACTGCGTAACTTCCTTTACGGTTCCAGAAAAGTAGTTATTTACACAGACCACCAATTACTGACATATGCCCTCAGCAACAAGAACACAAACGCTAAAATGAAAAGGTGGAGGGCTATACTTGAGGAGTATAACCACGAACTTCGATATAAGCCTGGCCGAACAAATGTTGTTGCTGACACGCTTTCTAGACCACCTAAAACAGTTCAAATCAATTCTATCACTGCAACGCAGCATAGTCATGATAGCTCTGCTGAAGATTTAATATGCGGTGTAGAAACCCCTATAAACGTATTTCGAAACCAGATTATATTAAAATTAGGCGACGAAAATTCATACCAAATGCAGAACCCATTCGATAACTACAATAAACACATTTTTATTAAGCCACACTACACACATACCGATATCATTGACATATTTAGAAGGTATTCAAATCCAAAAACCGTTAATGGACTATACGCCGAAGAAGCGATAATGTGGATAATTCAAGAGGTATATTCGATACATTTCCATAATTACAAAATAAAACGAACTCAAGCCTTAGTAGAAGACATTACGAACGAGACAGAACAAGAGGAAAAAATTCTGACTATCCACCGACGAGCTCACAGAAATCCAGAAGAGAACAGATTGCAATTATTAGAAAATTTTTATTTTCCGCGAATGTCATCAAAATTCAAATCCCTTACGAAGAATTGTTCACTTTGTAAACTGCACATATATGATCGACACCCTAACAAATCCATTCTAAAACTAACACCCCAGGCAAACTTAAATACCCAGGCCACATAGGCCACATTGATATTTTCTCTACTGAGAAAAATCTAGCCCTAACAGCCATAGATAAACTCACAAAATATGCAAAAACCATCCGAATTAAAGCACGGTCTATCGAAGACATAAGAACACCGTTGAGGGACGGACTATTCTTCATTTCTGTGCCAGAAATTGTCGTAATCGACAATGAAAAATACTTTAGTTCCACATCCATGGCTACCATGATGGAAGAATTAAACATCCAAATTCAGAAAACTCCATCATACAAAAGCGAAGTAACTGGCCAGATAGAGAGGATTCATTCCACTCTCGCTGAAATAATGAGATGCTTAAAAGCTTTGGATAGAGCCACTCACGAGTATAATTGTTCGATTTATTCCGTTACTGGAAAGAAACCTGTGGAACTTCTCCTAGGGCGATCACCCATAGTAAGTCCCGATGACTTCGAAAGAATCAGACTAGACAACATCGAAAAACTCAAAAGAAAACAAGAAGTATGAAATAGGCGAAAGAGTTTTTGTCAGATACAATAAAAGACTAGAATCCAAGCTCACTGAACGCTACAATCAGGAAATAGTTAAGGAAAATAAAGACACAACCATTACAACCGAATCGGAGAAAGTTACACATAAAAGTAATATACGAAATTAATTTCTACTTCCAGGTCATCTTTAATCCTTGCAGGATGCGAAATGCAAATTCTTGACTATACGAACTCACAAGTAGTAGCTGTCCACTATGGACGGGCGAAAATTAAAACAGGTAATTTAAAATTATTTACGACATCAACATGAAACAGTACGACGACATTGTACATGAACTAACTGAAGCATTTGGAAAAGACATTCCAAGAGACCAACCCCTATATCCTTACCTCCGTCATGAATTATCACAAATCGAGGATATGCTAGCACACCTTAAGCCTAGAGGTACTAAAAGATCGCTAGATTTCATAAGATCTGTTTGGAAGTGGGTTGCAGGGATACCTGACCACGAAGACTTCGTTACAATTCAAGAAAAAATAAACAACGTTCTCACTAAAAATAACAACCAGATTATAATAAACAAACTTATAAGCGACAGACTTAATAACACAACTCACGTTACAAACGCTATAGAAAAATTCATGAAAACCGACACTAAATATAGACACGAATTAATATCTAGCTTACAATATAAAATGAAGCTAATAAAAGAAGAACTGACTAACATTAAATATATCAATTTTGTGAAATCCGGTACTGTAAATACACTAATGCTTTCAAACACGGAAATAGAAATAGCTACTACGTTGTTAGATAGAGAAAAAGCCTTATGCAACCCGAGGAAGTTCTTCAGTTTGAAAATGTTAAAATTATTACGAACAATTTGTCACTTCTGTATATTGTAAACATTCCCATTGCAACAATAGACAGTTTCGAGAAAATTTTAATAAAACCTGTAAAAAGAAATAATACAATAATAGATATTGAACATAGTAAATACAATTTTAAAAAACAATGATGTTATTTACTCAATAGTAAAACAATGCAAACTTTTTAATTCTTTAATAATCTGTAATCAATTGAATTTACTAGATATAAGCAATACTTCATGTATCTCGAATATTCTAAGAAGCTCCCAATCAACATGCAAAAAATCCAGCGGGCAACAAATTACAACGCTAGAAGAAATATCAACCGGCGTTCTACTTCTAAACGACTTCAAGGGAATAGCCAACATTAACGAAATTCCACATGCACTCAACGGAACATTCCTCATCAACTTCAACAACGCAACAATAACAATAGATGAACGAACAACCTATACCACCCGTATTACAACCTACACCACATGAAAAGCAGTACAGAGAACTCCTATCCCTCGAGATGATGAAGGACTTAAACATTAAAAACACAAACCAAATCCAACTATTGAAGATAGAAAATAGAATCGAAAGATGGACTAATTTGGGACTCTCTACAGTTCTGCTCATCCCATTAGCTGCAATCATAACCCTCAAAATCATGTTATGAGGAAACACAAAACTTGTGATTAAACAAAAAACCGAACAACAAGAACCATTCTCGCAACCAGAAAAATTCTCGTAAAAGGATAACCGTTCGGTTGCATTGTTCTTTTAAAGGACCTTAAAATCAAATTCACCTAATACCAGATCTTCTCCTTTTAGCAGATGTGAACATCAGAATTTAAGAGGGGAAGAGTTAACTACAATAAGACAATTCCAGACTGGAGCTCTTTTTGTTTTCTTTAGTCTATCAAAAAATTGTCAAAGTTTAGTTTCTAAGTGGATACGAAGAAAAACGGACATTAAGTCCGAAAAATATTTTTTTCTAAGCAATGACGTTAAATCATGCTTCGCTACCACTACCAGGCACGTATTGCTTGGTACAGCAATGGTGACCATATGTCATCTAGGATCAGCGTACACAACTTGAGCTCTTATCAGCTCTGAAGGTACGTTTTAATCTGAAAGATTGCGGAAGCTATTGAAGTTACCCACAAGAGCATTTCACGCTCAAGTTTCGGGGCTTAATAACGCAGTTTCAGCGCAAGTGACGAAAGCTTGCGACATAATTCTCAGTTCGCCTAAAAATCGGCAATACCAAATCGAAGCTACAGCTTTTGTGCTGTCGCGCTTAACCAAGAATCTACCTTCATGCTCCCTTGATTTACAACTGGCAGACCCACATTTCTCTCAAAGTAATCAAATTGAGTAGTAATTGTACATTCAAATGGCACAGACGTGCTGCTCGGTTGTCCCCTTGTTAATTGTAGTCTATTTTTCTTTTATAATGTGATTGTCTCTTTAATGTCGTGTTGCGTCTGCGTCCCTCGGTTTTTAATGTGATTTATGTACTAAGCCAAATAGTGGAAATATGATAATTTTCATCAAAATAAAACAAAAATTAAGAAAACAAACAACAAAAATTTAAAAACTTAAACAAAACATAAACGAAAGAGAAAAAAAAACTAAAACTTTTTGTTTTAAGCTGTGCAAATCTAAACCAAAACCGGTTATGTCAGCAATCAACAACAACACCGCTGGAGTCATAAATCTAACCACTAACCACTCCGTCTTCAAATGTTACTCCTCAAGCTAACCCTGAAACTAATGCTGAGCCTTCACCCAACTTAAACTTAGCACATCATGTGAAGCACTTTCAACTGAGAATGTAACTACAGCTCGAAATACTGACGTCGTGGCTCTTTCTAGAGCTCCCGCATCAGTCTGTGAGAATTTACTGTTGACAGAAGCCTCTGCTATTCACACAATAAATTCATTCACTGACTCTCCTTCTACTTCTGAAGCTAAGGTAACTAATGCTAAGACTTGTGCTTTATCAAGTGTTGCCACTTCTCCTGCATTACTCAAAACCAATAATACAGGCGCAATACCAAAACAAATATCGATAAGCAGTTTAAATCAGCCGGTTCACAAAAATCTTGTGATAATTCCGCCTGGAAGATCAAATCCCGTTTTGTACTGATACGACTGAGGATGACATTCTTTACTATTTGCAATCGAATTTAAATCTTTTAAATAAATGAATTTCGATTTATAAATTCAAGTTCTCTCAGGAACGCGTCACGTCTTCATTTAAAATATCTCTGCCTGATGATCTCTACATTAAAGTAATCAGTCAAAGTTTTTGGCCTGAATATACTTTAGTTCATGAATACGTCCCTAGATCACAACCTAGAACTGTACTAGCTTCTTTACCTGTTCGTAACATGAACCAAAAAAACTAAATTGCTGCCTTCAGTTCCTAATCTTATATCAAAACGTTCGTATCATTTATACTAAATTGATTAATTTATTCATTATGAGTTACAACATTCCTTACCTTCAGTGAGACTTGGCTAAAACCCAACACTTTAAATTCTGAAATTATTTGCAACAAATTTAACATTTATCGTAAAGAGAGAAACTCTATTCCTGGCAATTCCTCTAACGGTGGAGGTGTGTTGATTGCGGTCAAATCAATTCATTACTCTCAAGAAATAGACATCCGAGAAACTGCAGACATAGAATTTTGTTGTGTTCACGTAAAGTTCAGTTCCTTGAGTATCTACATTACATGCTCAATGAGTATGAGGCCGGGTCGATTTGTGGGGAGGCAAAAAAATCGCCCATTGCTCTGTGAAAATCGTATTCTAGGGATCAAAATAAGAAACTTTGCCGAAGGAACCATGCCTCTAAAACGAATTCTGATGTCCCCCAATTTGGGTCGAACTTTTAGGTAGGGGCAAATTTTGAAAAACCCCACTTTGACCCATTTAGAGTGCTCCAATCGAGTCAAAATGTATGACTGACCCCCACTAACTTTGGAGACCCGACCCACCCATGCCAGTGGCACACCCCCTGGAACCCCCTGTGGGGTTCCCCATACAAACATTTAAAAAAATCGCCAGTTTTGGCACTTTACATGAAAAAATCAGCGAAATGCCTATGTTTTTTTCTTTTTGGAGCTTTTTCTCTTTAGAAATTTATTCAACCCTTTTAAAAAATTAAGGTATCACTGTGACACAATTGCAAATCGGAAAATTGCTTGTGTGCGTTTTTTAAGGCACCACAAGACACAGCTGCATGTCGTAAACTGACTTGTGTAGCTTTTTTACAGCAACTACTTAAGAAATGAAGGTTGTTTTTACAACCCTTTTTGTGGGTATTTTATGGCACCTTCTTAAGAAATGCGCGTTTTATGCAACCATTTTAACAATTAAGGTATCACTGGAATGCACCGCAACCCTTTTAAAAAATTAAGGTATCACTGTGACACAACTGCAGATCCTAAAATTGCTTTTGTGCGTTTTTAAGCCACCACAAGACACAGCAGGTAGAATTGAAATTACCATTTCATTCTTATTACCCCGTCTCGTAGACCATATATAACGCAACAGTTTTTGTGAATGCATTAAGTCGTTGTGAAGAACTCAAAGTGTGAAGTGCTAATTTCAGATAAAAAAATATTTAAAAAAAAATAATAAGTGAAGTTGACCATTCCAAATCAAAAAGTTTACAATAAATCCACCATCCTCTACACCGCAAGATGAAGCAACAACAACTATCGAAAACCCAATGAGTCATATACCCAAGCACGATGTTACTGTTTTTGCTGTGTCTACTGATTTGACTGATCTTAATTTACCAACCCATCTGGATATCTTGAGATATTTTTTTACTTAAGCGAACGTGCTAAAACAGAACAAAAACAGTTTTCCCATAAATCATTCACTATTCAAGTACAAGATAAGTTGAATGGAATTTGGGAAAAACTTGGTATGGAAATAATGCTGGAAAAAAGTGTATTTAATAAATTGAATAAATTGCTTGACAAGTATCAAGAGCAAATCAAGAGAAGAAACAAAATCCAACAATCTACAGAGTATGTAAAATCTCTGGAAACAATTTTTTACATTGGAACATGTAAATGCGATTTGAAGGCAGCTCCATGTGCATGCGGCTGGGTTCCCGAACGCCTCAAAAAGTTCATGCACGATCAACATAATCAGAGAAGACTAACAATGGATGCAGTTGTGATGGAAACTGAAGAACAAGGAGCAACGTCTATGTCATCAATGCCAACATACCAAGATCCCGATGATTCAACATACGCACCGCCACCGGTTCAAGAAGATATGGATAGAAGCACAAGTTCACAATACGCAGAGAGATACGATTGTTTTAACTTTGCCTTGGTATGTGACAGATTTGGTGTGCCTGATAGAGTAGCATCAGCATTAGGAACCGCTATTTTCCAAGATTTTTAAATGAAAGTTAAGCATGGCAAACCTATCATCATGAATAAATCGAAAGTTCGCAGAGAAAAAGAGAAATGCAGATAAGAAGTGGTTCGCAAACGGTTAGATCATACCAATTTGTTAGCGTTTTCATTCGATGGCAGAAAAGATGATACTTTAACGACAGCTAAAGTTGATGAGAAGTATCATACTAGGATGGTAAAAGAACCTCATCTTGTTATTTTGAGAGAACCCAATTCTGAATTGATTGGTTACGTAAGACTGGAACATAAAACCGCTGTATACAAAACAACCAAATTAAATGATTTTTTCAACGATAAGAATATATCACTGGATGCATTAATTGGAATATGCACTGACGGTGAGCCAACAAACACTGGCCCACACGGTGGAATTATACGACGATTCGAATTGCTGTTAAAAAGACCATTGAATTGGTTCGTTTGCCTTCTACACTTCAACGAACTTCCGTTTCGGCATTTGTTTGAAGCTTTGGATAAATCAACCAGCACTGGACCAAGATCGGCAACCGGAAAACTGAGCCGTCAAATCGAAACTTGTGAAACTCTTCCGGTAAGTTATTGCTATCACTAATTTATTATAATTGTCAACCATTTTTAATTATTTTATTATTATATATTTTCAGGTGGTGGACGGCTTCCAGAAAATTGAGTTGCAAAATATGCCCATGCACCAGAAAAAAAATTGAATTTTCCACCGATTCGAAGTACTTATACGACCTGGCCCATGCAATTTCTAGCGGCGTGGTTTCGGTGGATCTGGTTAACATCAAACCAGGAAAAATTGTACATTCTCGGTGGCTCACCAAGGCCGCTAGATTATTACGATTATATGTAACAACGGAAAATCCAGATGCAAATTTAAGAATTCTGGTTGAATTTATAATTAAATGTTATGTGCCAATGAACTTCAATATCAAGTATTACAGCTCTGTCGTGTACGGCAGTGCATTATTTTTCAACTTCATTAGTTGGTCACGATTTCTAGAACCTCGTTTACGCAAAATTGTCAATCAAGTAATGACAGATAATTCATATTATGCGCATTCGGAAAATATCTTGTTATCAATGTTGTTTGATGATAGCAAAGAAAATCGCGACTGTGCTATCAACATAATTCTACGCTATCGAACTGATGTTGACGACCCAACGCAACTAAGAGCTTATAAAAAACCAGATATAAAGTTTAATTGCACAAGTTACACGGAAATGATCAATATGAATGACATAAATAACGTATTTGAACCACCATTCACGCGAAGCATTCCGTACGATACATTGAAAGAATATTTAAATCAAGATGATCCACCGTTTAATGATCCAAAAATTCCATCACACATACAAGGAACGGAACGACATGTTCAATTGCTAGCTAGCGTTTCCGAACGGGTTATACCGGAAAATGTAGAGGCTGTTATGGCGACGACATTAGAGAGCCGTGCGAAATTGCCCAGACTTGAAAGTAAAAAAGACTTCAAACAATAATTTTTTTAGTTTCTTTTCTATAACTAACTTAAATTAATTTTTCATTTACATATGTTCTGACTTAATAAATTTCAAAAGAGAAAAAATAGATATTATTATAAATAAATAATAAATATTATTATCAATAAATAAATAAAAATAAAGAAAAACCATAGCCATTTCGCTGATTTTTTCATGTAAAGGCCAAAAATGGTGATTTTTTGAAATGTTTGTATGGGAACCCCACAGGGGGGTTCCAGGGGGTGTGCCACTGGCATGGGTGGGTCGGGCCCCAAAGTTAGTGGGGGTCGGTCATACATTTGGACTCGATTGGAGCACTCTAAATGGGTCAAAGTGGGATTTTTCAAAATTTGCCCCTACCCAAAAGTTAGACCCAAATTGGGGGACATCAGAATTCGTTTTAGAGGTATGGTTCCTTCGGCGAAGTTTCTTATTTTGATCCCTAGAGTACGATTTTCACAGAGCATTGAGCGATTTTTAAATCGACCCGCCCTAATGAAGATATTTTGGAACGTTTCTCTTCACTTTCACGTGGATTAAGAGTGCTATCTTGCGTATTTCATTTTCTTCATCACACCCATCCACTATCTCGTGCGTCCTTTTCAAAAAACTCTACCTGTTTTGAAAGCACTGAGATAAAATTCGTGAAAACACGATTAGAACTCTTACACCAAAAAATAGCTTTTCCAAGCGAATATCACCGTTTGGAAACCAATAAAATTATCGGGCCTAAGAGTGAAATTTATGCTTTTAATCCATTTTTGCATAGTGATAAGCTATTACGTCTTGGTGGACGACTCGCCTCCTCCCCAATTCTATCATATAAAGAAAAACATCTCATCATATTGCCATATAATTGTCAATTTTCACAAACTTTGTTGGAACCTCAAATACCTTAAAAAATAATTTCAAAGCCTTCTTAAGTGCATCACATGAGGCCATACTTGCACATTATGTTCATTAAGAAATTTCGTGGCATTTCTTTCCAACTGGTACTCCTCATATGGGGGATTATAGGAAGCTGGAGATAAAAGCATTAAAACGCATTTCAAAAAGATGGCTGGAAGTATGACGTATACTTTCGAAGAATTCTCTACTTTGCTTGGTCTAATCGAATCATATCTTAATTCGAGGCCACTTTCCGCCTTGTCCGAAAATCCATCTGATTTTCAATCGTTGACGCCAGGTCATTTCTTGGTAGGCGGCCCACTACTATCTTCAGAAAAGCCAGAAATAACTGATCAGCCTATGACTATTGTTAACCGTTGCAAAACGGCAAGGTGATGCATCAGCACTTTTGCCACCTATGTAATAATAAATACCTGAAAGAGATGCATCGGCATGTGGAGTGGAAAACTCCTCAAGTAGAATTCCATGTCAATAACTTAGTTGCTGCCAAGGACGATAATCTACCCGAATAATCAAAATATATTCCAGAAGCTACAATAGAGTCCGTGTTGCTGACGCACCGAACGAGGTTGCGTTACACGACCTATGGTTAAGGGGAGGTTCTAGTAGAAACGTAACGTAATTGCAGGTTTTTTTTTCCGCGTACGTACATTTTTTTTTTAAAAATCTTTTGTGGCATTTATTAATATAACATATATATCAAGAACATTATACATTTTTTTCGACGAAAAATAATAATTTAAAATAGCGGCGAGACCTTCAGCTGCTCAAAGCCGTGCGCGGCGATAGCCGATGTGTACTGTGCACAAAAAAAAAACAAAAAATTGCTAACCCAGATGAAATTTGGAGGGCCTTGTAAATTTCCGATTTTAATAAAATATTTTAAAAAAAAAGGGCCGCCCTTTGAAAAAAACCCCGTTTTCCTCATTTTATTTTGCTTTAACGTTAAAAAAAAATACTGATAATACATTTTTTTGGAAAAACGCGTTTCCTGAAGGTCCCCCGAATTGAATAAGCTTTAATTTGAGCCGTCAAACATCGAAATCGGTCAAATCGTTGAAGCGGAATCATGTACAGCGCGGAAAAAGGCTGTTTCGAGAAAAACGCGTTTAAAGTTCGACAAAGAATAAATCGTAAGTTTGTTTGATATGACTCGTAAAATAAATATATAGGGAAATATCCTTTTGAGTACATATTTTCAAGATCCTAAGGATGAAAATAAAGCAAAAACCACAAACAAAAATTTTCCGTCGATTTCCACTAGAACCTCCCCTTAAGCTTGTCGCACTACCGTCGAACTAGCAGAGTCACCATTCCCTCACATATTTTCTTTTCTTTTCTTTTCTGTTCTTTTGTTTCTTTCTCGTTTCAGAATGTCGACCATCAACATTGTCTGCGATCTTCTGGAGTATATGCTTCTTCAGACGGACAGAGAGATGGCCTACAGTGAGGCAGACACGGCGGGAGAGCGAACCCCAGTTCCGCCAGCCGACCCAGAACGTGTGAGTTCGACGCGTAGCACTCTACCAAATGTCGTAGCCGTAGTGACGAACGGCGACCCTGCCCCGAAGTGTCGTCTGTACTCTATGGAGCATAATCTCGCATCGTGCCGACGATTCTTAGCTATGAACCTAGAGCGGTTGAGAACAGTGTTACTCCATTATTACTGTTCCAACTGCCTTTCAGCTGTTCATATGCGAAGGGACTTTCGGAGCAATAGGAGATGCTGTTGCATTCTCGCTCCCGTGTCCAAGCAGGTCGAGGCCACTCTAAAAGGCCACGATGTAGACGGCCGAGGTTGAAGAAACTACAAAAACTAAGTTCTAGTTTGCATATGCAGCTGACGAGCAGAGGAGAGGGTCCTGAAACAAGGCATTCATCTTGGAACGAACCGCAGTCGAACGTATAGAGCGATGAAATAGAGCCACGCACATGCTGCTGATATTACTTAATTAAAATTTTTTTATAACAACTTGGCATGCCCTGAACCAAACGTAGTTTAAAAACCACTTCTCCCATTAATATTGTACAGTTGGTTTTGAGTACAATTGCGCCTTTTCGTTAATCTGTGAAACTGTGATATTGTTGCATTTCAAGTGTGCCCATTAAAATAGAGCCATATAACTAAAAATTTTTTAATTTAAAAAGATCTTTTTTCAATGATTCGAAAACTTTTAATTAAAAATGGATTGAAGACTAAACCTGCTCGGAAGATACCATTCCTGACCAAAATTAATGTCCGCAAGCGATTTCAATTCGCAAAGGATTATGCTGATTGGCCAACGAACAAATGGCGAAACATTCTTTGGTCAGATTAAACCAAAGTTAATTTATTTAACTCAGACCGAGGCAGCATTTCTATGAGAAGACCCCCCCAATACCGAATTCCTCCCTCAACACACTATAAAAACCTATTAAACATGGCGACGGGAGTATAATGGTTTGAGGGTGTTTCTCATATAATGGCACATGTCCCTTATTTCGCTTCGAGGGAAAGATGGATGCTTTAAAATATACCAGGATTTTGAGTGAAACCATGATGCCGTACGCAGAGCTAAATATGCCGCTTCGATGGGTGTTTCAGCAGGATAACGACCCGAAACACACATCGAAGCGGGCAAACGAATCGTTTAGACAAAAAACATCGAAGTTTTAAGCTCGCCTATACAGTCGTCAGACCTTAATCCTATCGAAAATTTATGGCGAGAGGTTAAAGTGTCTCTTAGAGACAGACATCCAATCAACAAAGATGATCTTTGGAGGTTAATCAAGGACGCATGGGAGAAAATTCCTGCTACTAAGTACCAAAAACTAGTGGATTCGATGCCTAGGCGTTGCTCAGAAGTTATCGGAAATAATGGATATTCCACCAAATATTGAGGTAGAAATAATTATATTTCAATAATTTCTATTGATTTTATCATGAAATTTCAAATTTTCTAATCACAAGTCATCGCTAAAATCAAGTAACTATTTATTTCTGGCACTATTTTAAGTCTTTAGAGACGCTTTAAATATTAATTTGCCGTCAGATAAAGTCGTCAACTGCTTTGTTAAGACAGCTCGAAAACAACCGAATTCAAATGGTACAAGCAATTACAACGGTGGCGATTCTTCAAAAAAACAGACTTCTATAATTTCTTTTAAGTTTACTTCGGCAGCTATTAAAAATTCTGTGCTATTGGCAAAAAAGACAAACTATAAGAAGTTGAAGGCGTCCTTATTTAACAAGAACGAGAAAAATGTCATATAGTAAGAGATTTTAAAAATGAGAAAAATTTTAAATTTATGTGGTATGATAATGCTAAGTTTTTGTTAAGGAAATCTGAGAACAGTAAGGTTGTCATTGTGAAAGCTTTTGAAGAGCTGGAGTATTTAAAAAAGAAATTTGAAAATTAATTTAACATGCAAGATGTGATAGATAACTATGACAACCATACTGTTCACATTATTAATGATTTCAATCATTCGAATATGCAAACTGTCAAAAACGTAAACTAAACACTGTTAATTGTCCACCAAAATATACGTAGTTTAAGACGAAATTTTGATCTGCTTGTATCCAACAAAAATGCCTTTCCAAAAATTCCTGATTTGATATTTGTCTTAGAAATATGGATATTCTCTTCTGAAATAAACGATTTTTCTTTGCCGGGCTACAATTTTAATGCTATTTGTAATGATTCTTATAACGCTGGTGGTGTAGGAGTTTTTTCAAGAACCAATCTAAGTTGTACGTCGATCTGCTGTAGTGTTAGTAGCGCAATTTTATTTTAGTTTTAAAATTAAATTTCAATGTAAACAATGAGTATTTTACAATTATGTGCCTATATAGACTTCACTCAAAGCCAGTACATGTCTTTCTTAATGAATTTAACGATTTGTTAAGTGGAGAAAAATGTCAAAATTTTATAATAGTCGGTGACTTTAACCTTGATCTTCTGATGAATACTAATTCAGTAGATATTTTTAATAGCTTATTAGCAAATTATGGGATAGATTCTTTTTTTAACAATTGTACTAGACCTATTTCTGGTACTTGTATAGACCATGTATTAGGTCGTTTTAAAAGTGCTCCAGAGGTCTATCATTGTCTTAATCTGGAATTAGATATAACTGACCATTGCATAACAGGGATCGTGTTTAACACTAAACTTGCTACGTGTAATAAAAATAATGCAACAAATACTTTTTATAATATTGATTACACAAAGCTCAATAATCTTCTATTATACCAGTCGTGGAATGATATCTATAACTCACCAAATGTTTCAATTGCTTATAGCAAGTTTTTAATCAAATTCAAAAATATAATTCATGCTTCTTCTACTACGAATTCACTTGCAAATAACGACAAGCAAAAACTCAAACCTTAGGTCACAAATTACCTCCTAAATAAAATAAAATTAAAGAACAAACTACGTGTGAAATCCTCTAAGCATTGTAATAATACATCACTGAAAAAGCGTTTAAAAAAACTTGTTAAAGAATTGAAGCAGGATGTTTCTCAGGCTCGTGAAAGTTTTTATCAGAATGAATTTCGAAATTGCAGAGGAAATTTAAAAAAGGAATGGCGATTGGTCAATGAAATCAGCGATTGCCAGCGCCTAACTCTTTCCACTCTTTCCACTCTACAACAACAACTTCAATATTTTCATGATTGTTGTAATTCGACGAATTGTTCACAAACGCAGCTGCACTGCAACAACACAGCGTGTGTTTGTTGTTGTTTATTCTTGTCGTTGTTGGTAAATTAGCGCATGCGACCGCGCACAACTCTTGCTATGCTGAAGGTCTCTTGTTGGTAATTTTGCGTATGGTTTCGTCACCGACTGCTTTTTGTTTGCGATTTTTATGTTACTAATTCCTTATTGTACTACGTATCCAACGATTTGTTGTTGTTGTTGGTTTTAAGTTGTAATTGTTGTTGCACTCTTTAAAAATCAAGCTTTGGCAATCCCTGAATGAAATAACTAATAAATCTTCAAAATGCAACTCTGAAATAATCGTAAACATTGACAATTCATTTTGCTCTGATAACAATAAAATTGCAAATGTATTTATTGAATTTTTTGGGTCAGTATCTAATGCTACTCCTATACGAAATTCAATCTGTACCAATTACTGACGCGTCTCCTTTACAGAGCTATTTTTTTGAGGATATAAGTTAACACGTAAAATATCCAAAATAAAATTAAATAAAGTAATTGGATCCCTACAATATATTTCTCTGGAATACTGACAAAGTGTGCAATGCTGACGCAGCGTCTACTGCGCTTTCATGAGAACCAAGCAACAACAACAACAACATTAAAAGATCGCTGACTAAACATCCGCTGCAGTTTGTATTATTTAAGTTAGCATAAGTTATCAAACTTAGAAAATAACAAAATTGTAGTTAGTTGATTTAAACTCATAATAAAGAACGGTCATAGACCGGAATAAAAAAACTTTTTTTTAATTAATTCGGCAAGTACGAATTTAACTGGCGCCCAACGTGTTATAAAGTGTTAAGTTTTGGACTAAAACGTAAACGCGGAAAATAGTGAAAAGCTTTGCTTAAATGTGCTACACGAACTAGCGGCATTAAAAGAACAAAAAGCGTTAAGTTTTGGACTAAAACATAAACGCGGAAAATAGTGAAAAGTTTGCTTAAATGTGCTACACGAACTAGCGGCATTAAAAGAACAAAAAGCGTTAAGTTTTGATAAAAAACATAAACGTATAAAAAGAATAAAAGCTTAAACGTTAGTTTCAGCTAACTTCGCGAGTGTGTGCGACGTAGGATCCGAAGTAGCGAAGAGAGAGCAAAACGGACAAAATCCAGTCGACCAGCGAAGGATTTACCAACGTCAACTTAATATCAACGATTCTCAACGAAATGATGACAAGAATATATTTGTAAGAATATGATTTTTATATTGTAACGAAATAATAAGTTAAATCTAAGAGAAATTATAAATTTAAAACAGTTTAAAAAAGAAAAAAAACAAATAGAAATATCTAAAAATCACTCCTAGCAATATAAGACAGTGAATTTAAGTAAAAATAAAAGGAAAATAAAAAGATTAAAAAGCATAGGTTAAATTAAATTAAACTGGACAAAAGATTTAAAAAATAATTCGTATAGAAAATAAAATGTGTTTACTTAACATTTTATAGAAGTATCTAAAATAATTTATACAAAATAATAAAATTTAAAATTTAAAATTTAAAATAATAAAAAAAGAATAATAATTTAGTAGTATTTTACGTTCTAAAAGAAAAATAACCACAATGTCAAACCCAAATAACCTTATAAGACCACCGGTTCTTAATAGTCAAGGTGCTCAAATAACACCAGGCCAAATTACCCCAGAAATTCAAGCCTTAATCCGGCAGGCTGTCGAACAACAATGTGCAGCCTCAATTAATTCATTTATAAATCCCATTCCTACCCAGCTAACTGACGAAATTATCACAACTGGAAACATTGACGACTGTGACAAAATACCGGACATCGTACGTTGTTTGAGGGAATTTTCAGGAGATATTTCAGAATTTGCTTCATGGAGGAAATCTGTAGAAAGAATAATGTCCCTATACGAAAGTAAAAGAGGATCATCAAGATATTTTGGCATACTTAGTGTCATACGGAATAAAATAATTGGACAGGCTAACGTAGTGTTAGAATCCTATAATACGCCCTTAAATTGGGAAGCGATTAAAATATGTCTTACCACCCATTATGCAGACAAGAGAGACATTGGTACATTAGAGTACCAAATGGCGAATCTCGTGCAAGGCACTAGATCTTTGCAAGAATTCTATCAATCAGTTTATGAACACTTCTCATTAATTTTAAATAAAATTTCTTGCATGAACATAAGCAAGGACGCTGAAAAAACTTTAACGGACTCCTATAGAAACAAAGCTCTAGACACGTTCATAAGAGGTTTGAACGGCGAACTCCCGAGACTATTAGCCATAAAAGAACCATCAGATCTACCACAAGCCCTCTATCTTTGCCAAAAGCTAGAAAATCAAAACTACAGAACCAATTATACATTAGGAAATAGGAAAACTACAATTCCACCACCTATACCTCAGAGAAAGCTTATTCCTCCTTTAACAAAAAATTTCTACCCACAACTGGCACATTTTCCAAGAAATGCAACCGTTCAACATACTCCTCGACCCTTCCAAAATAATATATGGCAACCACAGCGCCAACAATTCTATGCCCCTCTGGCACAACCCAATTTATTTAGACCAACAAACCCTCCACCGAGACCATTCGCTGCTAAACCACAGCCACGGCCAGAAGCCATGGAAGTAGATCAAAGTATCCAGAGTAGAGCACTAAATTATGTAAATCGTCCCAAGCCAAACGATTTCTATGGTAAACGACCAGGTGAGAATACGCCCCAGACAGGACCGAGAAAGCTTCAGAGAAATTTTAATATAGAACAAGCTTACCCTGATCAGTACCAATATACCAACTTATGTAACGACATGAATAATTTCCAACTAGATGACGCAAGACGATACAATCCGATTGAACAAATAAATAATACAGAGACAACTCAAGAATATCAAGCTTCAGAAACTCGACAAGACTTGGAACAAACATTTAACGAGTACATGCAATATTACGAGAATCAACAAGATCAATTCGGGACACATGAAACCCAAACAGAAACCGCAGTTCCTTTTTCCGACCTAACAGATATACATTTTTTAGAATGAGTGACTCCTCACTGCCTTATATTCAAGTCAAGACAGTAGGAGGTAGAATACTTAAAATACTAATTGACACGGGTTCAAATAAGAACTATATCAAACCTTCCGTCGTACCTAAAGCGTTTGCCAATAAAGAACCTTTCTTTGCAACTTCCATAGCAGGTAACATTAAAATAACACACTTCACTCGTGTAAATCTTTTCAATATACCACAACTCGAAATTAAGTTCTATTTACTTCCCACCTTAAAATCATTTGACGCCATTTTGGGAAATGACAGCCTTAAGGAATTATCCGCTGTTATTCATACCAAACATAATTACATGCAAATATTCAATGGTAAAAAAATATTAATCAGACAATGTCAATCAAAAGCAGTCCATACAATAGACATAAAAAATGAACAAATGACAGATAAACAGAAAAAAGCATGCGAATTACTTGTTGAAAAATACAAAAATCTTTTTGCAGAACCCAATGAAAAATTAACCTACACAAGTAGAGTCAAAGGTGAAATCAGGACCACTTCAGATTCTCCTGTTTATACACGAAGCTATCCATATCCCGTTTCTCTAAGGGATGAAGTTCAAAAACAAATACAAATCCTTTTAAGAGATGGTATAATAAGACCATCCCGATCCTCGTACAATGCCCCTGTGTGGATTGTACCAAAAAAACCTGACTCAAATGGCAATAAGCAACATAGATTGGTAGTAGATTATCGTAAACTTAACCAAATCACCATTCCTGACCGTTACCCGATCCCCGAAATAAATGACGTCCTAGCGCAATTAGGGAAATGCAAATATTTTTCGGTACTTGACCTCAAAAGTGGTTTCCATCAGATACCACTAAAGGAAACAGACATAGAAAAAACTGCTTTTTCCATTAACAATGGAAAATTCGAGTTTACAAGGCTCCCCTTTGGTCTAAAGAATGCACCTGCAATCTTTCAAAGGACCCTTGATGATATTTTGCGTGAACACATAGGATCGTTCTGTTTCGTCTATATCGACGATATTATTATATTTAGTAAATCGGAAAATGATCACATAGAACATATTCAACACATTTTCAAAACTTTAAGTGAATCAAATATGAAAGTTCAATTAGACAAATGCAAGTTCTTCCAAAATGAAGTGGAATTCCTTGGATTCTTAGTTTCGTCAAATCGTATAAGAACAAATCCGAAAAAAATTGAAACTATTAAAACATTTCCTCTACCAAACACACTTAAAGACCTACGTTTATTCTTAGGCATGTCAGGACATTATCGACGTTTTATAAAAGATTATGCGAAAATTGCTAAACCCCTGACATCCCTTTTAAGAGGGGAGGATGGACGAGTGTCCAAGAAAGACTAAAAAAAAACTTTAATTACGCTAAATGAAGACGCACTCGATGCAATAGAAAAAATTAAAAACATCCTCACTTCCAATGACTTGCTACTATCATATCCAGACTTTAAAAAGCCATTCCAACTTACTACCGACGCTTCAAATTTTGCGCTTGGAGCTGTCTTGTCCCAAGAAAACAGACCCATCACATTTATATCCCGCACACTGTCAAAAACCGAAGAGCACTACGCAGCTAATGAGAGAGAACTATTAGCCATAATTTGGTCGTTAAATGCTTTAAGAAACTATCTGTATGGTTCGGCAAAAGTTGAAATCTATACGGACCATCAGCCACTCACATATGCCTTGAGCAATAGATATAATAACGGAAAAATGAAACGTTGGAAGTCTATTCTCGAAGAGTATAACTACGAAATAAGATACAAACCAGGAAAAGCGAACGTAGTTGCCGATGCCCTTTCTAGACCTCCTCAAAACGTCCCAATAAATTCCTTAACCGCCACTATCCATAGTCACGAAAGCTCAGCTGAAAACCTTATTCCATCAATAGAAGCCCCTATCAACGTATTCAAGAACCAACTTTTTATTTTAACCGGTGAAGCTGATAATTATAATTTCACTATACCTTTCCCAACATACCATAGACACGTTATAATAAAGCCTCAATATACACAAGAAGATTTGATAGAAACATTTAGAAGCTATTTGAATCCCAGCGTTATTAACGGACTGTTAACTAGCGAAGAAATAATGGGAAGAATACAAGCAATTTACCCTTTACATTTTAGTTCCTATAGAATTTGTTATACACAGAAGCAGGTCGATGATATTGTCAACGAATCAGAACAAGAAGAGAAGATATTACAAGAACATAGAAGAGCTCATAGAAGCTATAAGGAAAACAAAATTAAGCTACTTGACAAAATTTACTTTCCTAAAATGACAGAGAAAATTAAGAAACTATTAAAGGAGTGCACAATATGCAAAGAAAATAAGTATGAGCGACACCCCACAGTACAGAAAATACTAGCGACACCAATACCAGAACATCCAGGGCAGATATTACATATTGACTTATATAACACCGAAGGGAAAATAGTATTAACAGCATTAGACAAGTTCTCTAAATACGCCCAAGCACGACTAGTAAAATCCAAAGCAATAGAACATGTTAAGGAACCATTAAGAGAAATATTATTATCATTTGGAAAACCTAAAAACGTTGTAATTGACAACGAAAAATCGTTTAATTCTGCCACCATTACCCATATGTTGAACGAACAACTCGGAATCCAAATCTTCACAACACCGCCTTATTCCAGTACTATTAATGGGCAAGTAGAACGTTTTCATAGTACTCTTACCGAAATTCTAAGATGCTTAAAAGCTGAAGATCGCTATTCTTCTTTCCCAGCACTACTTTTCTCAGCAGTATTTGAATATAACAACTCTATACACTCGACAACCAATAGAAAACCTATAGAACTTTTCATGGGACGAACGCTAGGTGACACAGACGAAGAACAAGAAAGGAAAAGATTAGAAAATATTCAACGATTGAAGGACAAACAAGAAAAAGACATGCTAAATCATAATAAAAAAAGAAAAACACCAATAGATTTTTCAGAAGGCGATACCATATATGTAAAAATAAACTCAAGATTAGGATCCAAACTGACTCCTAGATACAAAAAGGAAATTGTAGCTCAAAATAGACAAAAGACAGTAATAACGGTTACAGGACGAACGGTACACAAAGATCGAATTAAAAAATGAAAAATATTATTCTTCACATTTACAGATTACTCATCGGAATACTTACGGCAGAGGGAGAAATTCAAATACTTGACTACACGCATTCTCAACTAGTAACAATTAACACTGGGACAGCAAAATTTCAAGATGGAACCTTCCGTTTGATACACACCATAGAAATTGAACAGTACGAATCTATAGCTAATAATATAGAAGCCCACATAAATGAATTTGTTAGCAAAAATAACCCTACCTACGCATTCCTCTATCACGAAATATCAGAAATCCGTAATTACCTTTATAGGTTAAAAATAAAAAATAAAAAATCAAAAAGATCAATTAATGCCATAGGCACAATGTGGAAGTGGATTTCAGGAAATCCTGACCACGAAGATTTCAAAATAGTCGAAAACAAAATAAACAATGTTTTAGAAAATAATGAAAAACAGATTATTATAAATAGACTAACCATTGAAAAAATAAATGAACTCAAAAATGTCACTAATTTGATTATGAAAACTATTAGATCTAAGGAAGACATAAAACAAGATTTAATTCTAAGTTACAAATTTAAGTTGGAAATGTTAAAAGAAGACTTAAGAAATATAGAATTCTCCATAAGTTGGGCAAAAGCCAATGTAATCAATACGTATATCTTAGCAAACGAAGAGATAAAAATGGTAGAAAGATTACTTGAAAGGAATGATATTCCCTATGTTAATTTAGATGAAGCTCTTGAATTCTCCGATATTAAAATAGCAACAAATAACGAAACAATCCTTTATATCGTAACTTTGCCAACAGTAAAAACAGACACATGTAAATCTCTTCTAATAAAAGCAGTTAAGAAACAAAATGTAATTAATGACATAAAATACGAAAACATTTTAAATTGTAATAATGATATTTTTGGAGTCGATACAAATTGTAAAAAATATAATGAACTCACTATTTGTAATAGTAAGAATATTGTTAATCTGAATAATTCAACTTGTATTAGTAACTTATTAGAGAGTCGTAAACCCAATTGCACGGTGATCAACAACCAGCACGTCGCCTCTGTAGAAGAAATTATGCCTGGATTAATATTCCTAAATCAATTTAACGGAAAAATCAGTATTGATGGAGAAATCACGAATTTAAACGGCACATTTATCATACGCCACCATAACTGCACAATTAATATTAACGAAAAAATTTATTTGCATCACGAAGTATCCTATGGAAAACCCTTACCAGCCATTCTTCAATTGCAAAACCAACAAAACGAAATAGAGGAAGTCCTTTCATTAAAATTTATCAACGAACTACAAATAAATAACACCCAACATATCAATCAACTCGAATTTAAAAATAGGCTTAGTTACACAACTAATTTTAGCCTATTGGCAGTCATCATTGCAGCAGTTCTGTTCTTAATAATAAGGAAATACCTAAAAAATAAAACAGTTAAAGTCCAAATAACAAATAGCTTTAAGGACGATTCCATAGACACGACACCGAATGCAGTATCAGTTCAAACCAATCAGTTTGAGGTTAACTACGCATCATAGGTCAAACGAGGACGTTTGAACTTAACGACGGAGGAGTTAACACGTAAAATATCCAAAATAAAATTAAATAAAGTAATTGGATCCCTACAATATATTTCTCTGGAATACTGACAAAGTGTGCAATGCTGACGCAGCGTCTACTGCGCTTTCATGAGAACCAAGCAACAACAACAACAACATTAAAAGATCGCTGACTAAACATCCGCTGCAGTTTGTATTATTTAAGTTAGCATAAGTTATCAAACTTAGAAAATAACAAAATTGTAGTTAGTTGATTTAAACTCATAATAAAGAACGGTCATAGACCGGAATAAAAAAACTTTTTTTTAATTAATTCGGCAAGTACGAATTTAACTTATATCCGCCATTGAAATAGTAAAAATAATTTATTCTCTTGATAATAGTAATGCTTGTGGCATTGACACAATCCCAAATGCACTTCTCAAAAAAGTTGCATTCAATATATCGGACGTTTTATCGTATCTTTTTAATTTTAGTGTTCATTCGGGTGTGTTCCCCTCTGAACTAAAAAGCGCAATTATCATTCCTCTCTATAAAAAAGGTGATCGTAGTAATATAAAAAATTACAGGTCGATTTCACTTTTGCCAACTATTGCTAAAGTTTTTGAAAAAGCAATGAAGAAACGAATTCTTACGTTTCTGTCGATGATCTCGTTTCTTAGTCCCAAGCAGTTTGGCTTCAGAGAAGGCCTATCAACAGAGGATGCTCTGATTGATTTTCTTACCTTCGTTAATAAAGCATTGGATGATGAAATGCATACTGCGTCACTTTTTGTCGACATAACAATAGCGTTCGATATGGTGGACCATACAATTCTTCTGTGAAAGTTGTATTCCATTGGATTTAGAGGTGCTATTCACAATTGGTTCAGCTCGTATTTTAGCAATCGCACACAAAGGGTTAAAATTTGGGTTACTTTTAGTAATACAACTCACATAAATGTTGGTGTGCTGCGTGGAAGAGTAACTGCTTTTGCAGATGACCTTGGGACCTCATATAAGTCCTTGCCTGTGCTTGAACTTACAGCCATGAACAGATAAGAACCATGATGCTGATATCTTGCGAAAATGGTTCTGTTCTCACAAGCTTATTATAAGCGAAAAAACAAAACTTATGTTTTATAAATTTTCACGTCAAGATTTGATGGAAATTAAGTTTTTGTATCACGATCCTTTATGTAAAAAGTTTACGCTCTGTCCCGATAACCATATTTCCTTTAAGTCAGAAACCAACTGCAATGAGGATTGTTTTGAAATAGAAATTGTCAATAATTTTAAGTATTTAGGTGTACTAGTGGACAATAGGCTGAATTGGAACGACTTACGTCCTTGCTCAAAAGCTACTTTCAATCGGTTGTCAGAAAGTTTTTCCGGCTCCGTAATTTGTGCTCAATAAAAGTTCTGAAAATGTTTTATTTTGGTTTATTTCATTCTAAACTTAATTATGGCATATCGTCGTTCGTAAATTATTGTGTTCTATATCACAAAATTGAAAAAATATAGGCAAATTTTTCGAGATCTATCGATCTGTGTCATCAGTTTGCTTTTATCTTTTATAGTTTTTGAAATATGAGACATCGACTTTGTGCTATACAACACTGTTGTGACAGGCTTCGTAACCTATTGTGTTCTATATGCAAAAAATCGTGCATATAGAACAAAAACGAAGCAAAAATACTAAGTAAAAAAAAATATTTTTTTATTTTGTTCTATATGCAAGTCTAAATAAAGTTATTAAAGTTATTATTTGGAGGTCTTTGTATTTTGCTTTTTTTTTTTGTTTTTTTTTCTGGTTTTTTCTTAGCTTCACATTGCACTTGGCAAATGAAATGAAACAAAAAAGAAAAAATCCCACTTTAGATTGCAGTTGGTAAATAAAATGAAACAAAAAAGAAAAGAAAATACCCATCATAAATAACATAAGGTTAGAAGTTAAATTTTACAACAACGTTTAAAAAAAGCTTAATACTAGCTTAATAGAATAGAATAAGAATGGATAAGCAATAGATAAGAAGATATCATTGGAGAAAGTAAATGATGTGAAAAGTTTATACAACTTTTTATCACTTGATGCAGTGGCATACTACAATAGGGGTATTCACGGGTTGATGCGAATTGCAAGAATGCGAAAATGCAACATATTTTTCGCACTAACGCGTGAACATCAATATTGTAACTTTACTCATTTGAATCAACGCAAAAACTTAGCCTTTTTAAAGTTTTACCCAGATGGCAACTATGCTTGAAAACACCCACAAGCACCACAAGTACAATTTTTTGCCTTCGTCTTTTTAACAAACTTGCTTCAATAAAAAAATCTCCGTAAATCAAGCATGAACTTCGTGGAATCGAAGTCAAAAGAATTTGGTTAATTTTTTACTTGATTTTGTAGTCGAAACTTACCTTTTAAGAAATTAACAGGTATTGATTTAAGTGGACTCATAAGCACATATGTATAAGATTAAGTTAAAAATTAAGTTAATATTATAATATATGAAATAAAGTTTTTTTTGAGTGAAATCACATTGCTTTTCATTTCTCCAATACATATTACATTTTGTTCTATATGCTATAAAACAAGAATAGTTTCGTAAATAAGTGCATATAGAACAAATTATTTTTTTTTAAACGCATCTTACTCAAAAAAACGCTTCCAAAGATGAACATTTTTTTGACAGAAAAAACCACAATCTCTTGAACTTTCATTGGTAAGAAAATCGCGGCAGATTTTTCGGTTCAGTTTTTTAATAAACTTTAAACTTGATTTACCAAAAAAACATTTTTGTCATATAGAACACAATAATTTGCGAACGACGATATGTTGTTGGGGCGGTGCTTACAATAGTAAACTAAAGCCTTTGCAAACTTTGCAAAAATGCGTCGTTAGACAAATATATGGAGTAAATCGTGTGACACCCTCGTTCGATCTATTTAAATCTCTGCAGATCTTACCCATAAAGCACCTTTTATACTACAAAGCTCTGAAAACATTTTTTAAAGACTAAGGCAACTTGTTGAACCACACAGAAAGACGGTATAGTTTTAGGCGAGTGGAGTGGATCTGTCGTTATTCCTCCCTTCCGAACCACATCTTTTTGCAAAAGCTACTCAGTTGTAGCACGCAGATTGTTTAATAAACTACCAAATCATTTAAAGGTCATCAGAAGTGAGAGTTCGTTCCTCAGGCAAATAAAATCATGGCTATTTAATTATAACTTAAACGGCATTGAAGAACTTCTTCGATATATAGTTTAGTTTATATACTTAAAGTTTTTTATATATATATATAACTCTGTTCTCTCTATATATCTCTTTCTTTTTCTTATTTTTCTTCTTTTTCCTTACTTTCGCACATTACAAGTATAGTTAATAAGCTAATGAATTATGTGAACTCGTGATAGGTAACACAGTAATATATCTTACTTCACCTGTCACTACCATTTCTCTTATTACATAGTTTTTATTAATTAAGTTAGAATTATCCTAGCTTTATATAATTAACTGTAAGAGAAATGTGAATAAAATTGAATTGAATTGAATTGAAAGTCACAGCCGAAAGAGATCAAGAAATCATTGAATTTTGAATTGTTTCGTTTATGTTTCACATGTAACTTAATTAATTAGTGTACTAATATTAATTTAATTAATAATTCCTTTTTACCTATTAAAAGAAAACATTAAAAATGCAAAGTTTTCTTAGATTTTTCTATTTAAATAATTTTTATAGCATTGGCTCTATTTCATCGCACATCACTGTACCTTTTGCGTCACTGTGGGACCAATTCCCAAAGCGGTCCCATTCTAAGAAGAGACCGCTGTCGCCAGCACCGGAAGCGTCTTCGGCAAGAGACCATTTCTCGAAGCGGTCTCCCCCCGAATCCCTTTCAAAGAAGAGACCGCAGTAGACAGCACCTAGGGACCATGTTCTAAGGCGGTCCCCACCGGAAACACCATCAACGTCGAGCCTTCAATGCGTCATTTCGCTCCTACCCACGGCACATGGTCGAATGGTGACCTGGTCCAGGAACGTTCGATCCTCGACGCATACCTCCCCAAGTGCAGAATATCCTGCGAGTTGGTGAAGAGATGGACACTTCCAAATTGTGTGGTTAATGGACGGGAGGTGTGCACTCTGATGCTGCGGGGTTGGTACGGATCCAGTGTTCACCTCGAGACGACAGCAAGGGTCGAGCGACGGTTTTACTGCAACTGATTTTTTTTTTCATTATTTTTAAGCTTTCATTGATGTAATAAAATGAAATCTTCTACCATTATAAATTGAGTGATTTAGGTAAAAGAGATTTTTTGTGGGATTTCTAATGTGACTGCTTACATTGGTTTCACCTAAGTTGATCTTACTGACAGACGCATGACTTGCCATAGCAACATTGAAGTAAGGTTGTGCGTTCTGACATCTCATCTCGTTAAGTTTCTACAGGATGGGCCAAATACAATTTTTTTAAAGATACAATACAATGAACAAATTTAACTTTTTAGTAAGTAATTAGTAAGAATAAACATTCCCATTGATTATGAAACACAACATCATTTAAGTGGCTACCTCAGCTGGCTTCGCGGTAGCGCATTCGGTCACTCCAATTTTCAAAGACCTTGTTGATATTTTCGGGCTGTAGCACTCGGATTGCTTGGATGATATTTTCCTTAAGTGCTTGAATCATTTCCGGATTAATGGCAATACATCGGTCCTTCAAGGTTCCCTAAAAAAAAAAAATCCCAGCTCCGAAGCGGCCACTTGAAATCGCCAAGATGGCTGATTACAGGATTTGGGAATTTTGTGAGCAACAGATCGATTGTGGCTGTGTGGCATGGCGCACCATCCTGCATCAACCAGGTCGCCCAAATTCATGTCTCCAATTTCAGTAATAAAAAAAAATCGGTTAACATGGCTCTGTAACGCCCACCGTTGACCGAAACGTTTTTCCCAGTCTCATTTTCGAAGAAAAATAATCCAATGATGCCACCACTCCACAATCCGCACCAAACTTTCACTCTCTGTGGATGCATCGACTTCTCGACAATAACGTGGGGGTTTTCCAAGCCCCACATGCGGGAATCCACCCTGCAGTTGGTTGTAACGCGTGCTGCTAAGGAGCGATACAAAGAGAAGAGGAGGGAAGAGAGACGCATTTTCAGGCGAAAGAAAAGGGAAGCAGAAATGCGGGAGTGCGAGAAAATTGAGATGCATGGTGACAGGAATGAGGTCCGAAAATTATTTGAAAAAATAAGACGCCTGGCCGATGGTTTCAAGACCGGGGCCTCTTCCTGCAGGTATGAAAATGGGAATCTAGTGACAGATATCCAGAGTACACTGATGATGTGGAGGGAACACTTCTCTAGACTTCTGAATGGTGACGACGACAACAATCCCGCCAATAGAGATGATATCCCAATTGTGAACGACAGCGTTGAAGTTCCACTGCCCGACCAAAGTGAAGTCTTGAAAGCTATAGCTCAGCTTAAAAACAACAAAGCCGCAAGAGCCGATGGCTTACCTGCTGAGCTCTTCAAGAGTGGAGGCGAAGCTCTATTTAAATGCATTCATGAGCTTCTATGCAGAATATGGTCGGTCGGAAGAATGTATTCCAAACGATTGGAACCTCAGTGTGCTCTGCTCAATCCACAAGAAAGGCGATCCCACAATTTGCGCCAACTACCGTGGAATAAGCCTTCTTAATATCTCATATAAGGTCCTGTCCAGCGTATTATGTGAAAGACTGAAGCCCATCGTAAAGCAGCTGATTGGACCTTATCAGTGTGGCTTCAGACCTGGCAAATCCACCATAGACCAGATATTTACGCTACGACAAATCTTGGAGAAGACTCTAGAAAAACAGATCGACACACACCATCTTTTTGTCGATTATAAAGCCGCCTTCGACAGTCCAATAAGGAATTATATATACTCCACCATGTCTGAATTTGGTATTCCTGCAAAGCTCATCCGTCTTTGCAGAATGACACTGAGCAACACCAGCAGCACAGTTAAGATCGGGAAGGATCTCACTTCTCGGTTCGATACCAAACGAGATTTCAGACAAGGTGATTTCTATCGTGCGACTTTTTCAACCTGATGATGGAGAAGATCATCCGAGCTGCTGATTTAAGACGCAGTGGCACAATATTCTACAAAAGTATTATGCTGCTGGCGTATGCTGATGATATCGATATCATTGGCCATAATACGCGCGAAGTCAGTGCAGCATTCTCCAGATTAGCGAAAAAGTCGAGTCGAATGGGTCTTGCAGTAAATGCAGATAAGACGAAATACCTAGTGTCAACAAATAAACAGTTCCAGCGTCTTAGAAACCACGTCACTGTTGACAACATCTCCTTCGAGGTTGTTAAGGACTTCGTCTACATTTGATCCAGCATTAACTCTTTCAACGATGTCAGTATTGAGATAAAACGAAGGATAACTCTTGCCAACAGGTGTTACTTTGGGCTAAGTAGGCAATTGAGCAGCAGAGCCCTCTCTCGACGAACAAAACTCACGCTCTATAAGTCACAAATAATGCCCGTCCTATTATATGCAGCGCAAACCTGGACGTTAAGCAGTTCTGATGAAAAGCCTCTGGGAGCCTTCGAGAGAAAGATCCTTCGTAAGATCTTCGGTCCAATCTGTGTCAATGGCGAGTACCGAATTCGATGGAACCACGAGCTGTATGAGCTGTACGCCGACATCGACATAGTTAAGCGCATTAAAATCGAGCGGCTCCGCTGGCTAGGTCATGTTGAGCGAATGGAAAACGACGCTCCAGCGAAAAAAATATTCGAGTCGGTGCCCGGTGGTGGTCAACGCAGAAGAGGACGCCCACATCTTCGTTGGAAGGATCTGGTGTTGGATAACCTGACCACGCTTGGGGTTTCCAACTGGCGCCAGCAAGCGCAGAACAGAAATGGCTGGAGAAATTTCTTATACGAGGCCAAAACCGACTTACGGTTGTAAGCGCCAGATAAGTAAGCAAGTACATGTGGGAATCTTGTTAGTTAACGTTTTTTTTCGCCCAAAATCGTTCTCCAATTCATGCTGCGCTTTGGCCCAAACTGTGAAGTGATAACGAAGCGTATGGTCCTGCGCCTTCAATTGCTGAGTCAATTGGACCTTGTAAGTGAATAATCCGATATTTTGAGCATAATTCGCCTAAGGCTAGTGCGTGAAATGTTGAGCTGTTGAGATCGATGGCGAGTTGATGTTCATGAATTCAAATTTTAAACTCTCTGCTATAGTAGCCACATTCTCGTCTATGCACACTGTACGACGACGGAAACCATGAGTATTCTCCAAGCATACCAGCCTCACGAACATTTTTCACAAACTTACGTACAGCAGGCGCGGTGGATGCTTCATTTCGACCAAAATTTCTTTTCAAATAACACACTGTTTAGTCTACACAGCATTCACTTTGGAAATAAGTTTTCAATATTTCCCTCATTTTTTTTCTGCGGAGTTATGATACTGAATTTATGTCAAGATTTCGAGCGGGAAACAGATGTCAGTGTCAAAATAACCTATGATTTAAAAGAAAACATTAGATGGCCCACCCTTTACAAAGTCGATCAAAGTACGGTCAAATTTTGGGCGGACCTAAACGGTAAAAAAACGCATTTCGTGATTTCAGTATAGTAGTACATTTGCACTGGCCTGAAATTGAGTAAATTTATGATGATTTCGATCGAAATTGTGAGTGTTCATACTGAATTGAAGTAATTTCATTTGAAGTTTATTTGTTTAATTTTTGCAAATTCAAGAGAAAGAACATGGAATCGTGTTTTAATTTTTTATAATTTATCAACAAAGTACGGGATTATTGATGAAGCTAAGTGAAATATACAACAGAAAAACCTCGAAACACGAAAGACAACGCCGGTCATTAAAAGAAAAAAAAACATAAACTGCAAATAAATGTCATAAATTTAAGAAGACAGCAGTTGATGCTTATTGCCTTTGCAGACAGGCTTTCATCGAAATGTTGTTTTGTGGTAAGAGACGTTATTATAATAATGTGCCAGATCATCAGCTGCCCTGTTTTAAACCTGTGGTACATATGGGCGAGGATGTGTGATCTCTGCATATAGAAGCGTCGCTTATATAGATGCAAACAACACTTTCTTGTGGAACGACGCACATAAAAGCCGCGTATCATCACACAACCCCGACCTTATGCACGACAAGCCTTAGATACTCAATTCTCAACATGTCATTCTGGTAGGATTGAACAAAATCTTTTTGGGAGTTGGATTGTCAGGCTAATGACGGAGATTTTTTAAAAACAATTTTCTAATGAATCGAAGCACTTTTCGATGTTTGTGCAGAATACCGATGAATTTGCAAAAAAAGGACATGAACCTTCGGAAAGCGATTTCACTAGAGAAGCGTATCGTGATTGCATTATATGCAATGGGGTCAACTGCAGAATATCGGAGCATTGCGAACCTCTTTGGAGTTGGAAAATCCACAGTGTATGAAATTGTGCTCGAGTTTTGCACCCAAACTTGGAAAACATTAAGGACAATGTATATGAATTACTTCCCTTTAACTTTAAACAAAATTGCTGATTGTGTTAAAGATTTTGAAACCTTGGGGTTTTCCCAATGCATTGGTGCAATAGGTAAATTTTCACTTCATTTGTTAGTCCTGCTATTACTAAACTACATCTTCATTTAAAACAATTCAAATGGTTGCCATATTGAAGTGCATCCGAGGGCACAAGAAGCTATTGATTATTTTAATTAGAAAGGATGGTACTCTGCGGTTCTTTTAACACTGGTTGACTACAGGTAATTTTTTTTTTTCTGAGTGTATGTATCAGAGATTGGCAATGAATGTTTCGCATTTACTTTATCTTCGTACATTTACTGCTTCTGCTATACTTTCATTCGCCAGCAATGACTGCGAATCATATTGTGCAGTAGGGCATATAGAAAAATTTAGATCGATAGATCGATTTATATGCTGTGTAGACTAAACATTGTGTTATTTGAAAAGAAATTTTGGTCGAAATGAAGCATCCACCGCGCCTGTTGTACGTAAGTTTGTGAAAAAAGTTCGTGAGGCTGGTATGCTGGTGGACAATACTCATGGTCCCCGTCGTCGTACGGTGTGCACAGACGAGAATGTGGCTGCTTTAGCCGAGAGTTTGAAATTTCAATTCACGAACTTCAAGTAGCCATCGATCTCAACAGCTCAACATTTCACGCACTAGCCTGAGGCGAATTATGCGGATAATTCACTTACAAGGTCCAATTGACTCAGCAATTGCAGGCGCACGATCATACGCTTCGTTATCGCTTCACAGTTTGGGTCAAAGCGCAGCATGAATTGGAGAACGATTTTGGGCGAAAAACAACGTTAACTAACAAGATTCCCGCATGTGGGGTTGGAATCCCGCATGTGCGGATTGTGGAGTGGTGGCATCATTGGACCAATTCTCTTCGAAAATGAGGCTGGAAAAAAGTTTAGGTTAACGTTGGGCGTTACAGAGCCATGTTAACCGAATTTTTTTTTATTACTGAAATTGGAGACATGAATTTGGGCGACCTGCTTGATGCAGGATGGTGCGCCATACCACACAGCCACAATCGATCTTTTGCTCACAAAATTCCCAAATCGTGTTATCAGCCATCTTGGCGATTTCAAGTGGCCGCTTTGGAGCTAGGATGTTTTTTTTTTTTATAGGAACCTTGAAGGACTGATGTATTGCCAACAATCCGGAAATGATTCAAGCACTTAAGGAAAATATCATCCAAGCAATCCGAGTGCTACAGCCCAAAAACATCAACAAGGTCTTTGAAAATTGGAGTGACCGAATGCACTACCGCGAAGCCAGCTGAGGTATTCTTACTAATGTTTATTCTTACTAATTACTTACTAAAAAGTTAAATTTTGTTCATTGTATTGTATCTTTAAAAAAAATTGTATTTGGCCCATCCTGTAGAAACTTAACGAGATGAGATGTCAGAACGCACAACCTTACTTCAATGTTGCTTTGGCAAGTCATGCGTCTGTCAGTAAGATCAACTTAGGTGAAACCAATGTAAGCAGTCACATTAGAAATCCCACAAAAAATCTCTTTTACCTAAATCACTCAATTTATAATGGTAGAAGATTTCATTTTATTACATCAATGAAAGCTTAAAAATAATGAAAAAAAAATCAGTTGCAGTAAAACCGTCGCTCAACTCTTGCTGTCGTCTCGATGTGGACACTGACCGACACCGCAGCATCAGAGTGCACACCTCCCGTCCATTAACCACACAATTTGGAAGTGTCCATCTGTTCACCAACTCGCGGGAGATTCTGCACTGGGGGAGGTATGCGTCGAGGATCGAACGTTCCTGGACCAGGTCACCATTCAACCATGTGCCGTGGGTAGGAGCGATATGACGCATTGAAGGCTCGACGTTGATGGTGTTTCCGGTGGGGACCGCCTTAGAACATGGTCCCTAGGTGCTGTCTACTGCGGTCTCTTCTTTGAAAGGGATTCGGGGGGAGACCGCTTCGAGAAATGGTCTCTTGCCGAAGACGCTTCCGGTGCTGGCGACAGCGGTCTCTTCTTGGAATGGAACCGCTTCGGAAACTGGTTCCACAGTGACGCAAAAGGTACAGTGATGTGCGATGAAATAGAGCCAGTGCTATAAAAATTATTTACACAAAAAAATCTAAAGAAACTTTGCATTTTTGATTTTTTCTTTTAATAGGTAAAAAATAAATATTAATTTAATTAATATTAGTACACCAATTAATTAAATTACGTGTAAAACATAAACGAAACAATTCAAAATTCAATGATTTCTTGATCTCTTTCTCTATCGGCTGTGACTTAAAGTAGAGCCAGAAATACATAGTTACTTAATTTTAGCCATGACTTGTGATTAGAAAATTTGAAATTTCATGATAAAATCAATAGAAATTATTGAAATATAATTATTTCTACCTCAATATTTGGTGGAATATCCATTATTTCCGATAACTTCTGAGCAACGCCTAGGCATCGAATCCACTAGTTTTTGGTACTTAGTAGCTGGAATTTTCTCCCATGCGTCCTTGATTAACCTCCAAAGATCATCTTTGTTGATTGGATGTCTGTCTCTAAGAGACACTTTAACCTCTCGCCATAAATTTTCGATAGGATTAAGGTCTGACGACTGTGTAGGCGGGCTTAAAACTTCGATGTTTTTTGTCTAAACGATTCGTTTGCCCGCTTCGATGTGTGTTTCGGGTCGTTATCCTGCTGAAACACCCATCGAAGCGGCATATTTAGCTCTGCGTACGGCATCATGGTTTCACTCAAAATCCTGGCATATTTAAAGCATCCATCTTTCCCTCGAAGCAAAATAAGGGACATTTGCCATTATATGAGAAACACCCCCAAACCATTATACTCCCGTCGCCATGTTTAATAGGTTTTTATAGTGTGTTGAGGGAGGAATTCGGTATTGGGGGGGGTTTTCTCATAGAAATACTGCCTCGGTCTGAGTTAAATAAATTAACTTTGGTTTAATCTGACCAAAGAATGTTTCGCCATTTGTTCGTTGGCCAATCAGCATAATCCTTTGCGAATTGAAATCGTTTGCGGACATTAACTTTGGTCAGGAATTGTATCTTCCGAGCAGGTTTAGTCTTCAATCCATTTTTAATTAAAAGTTTTCGAATCGTTGAAGTGTCCACTTCCAAGGAATATTGTTTCTTGAGAGCGGAAGAGGTCACAAACGGATCTTTTTTTACGTGACGGAGAATTCGTATTTGCAAACTCGTATTAATTTTGAGTTGTTTTTCTCTGGTGTCTGTTTTTTGTGTAAACTTTAATGCGTTCTCAACCATTTTCTTTGAGCAGCCAACTATACTGGCTATTAATCTTTAGCTTTTACCTTGTTTACTCAAATTTTTTATAATTTTTCGGTTTTCAGAACTGCAGTGCTTGGCTCTTCCCATTTTTAGACTTAATTGTTTAAACACAAAAATTTATTTGAAAATCATAAAACTGAGAACTCTTACTCACTTTCTGTAGTAAAATTTTGTTAAAAAATATCTTTTTGAATTAAAAAATTTTTAGTTATATTGGTTGGCTCTATTTTAACGCACACACTTCAAATGCAACAATATCACAGTATCACAGATTAGCGAAAAATAAAGGCGCAGTTGTACTCAAAACCAACTGTACAATATTCATGGGAGAAGTGGTTTTTAAACTACGTTTGGTTCAAGGCATGCCAATTTGTTATAAAAAATTTTAATTAAGTAATATCAGCAGCATGTGCGTGGGTCTATTTCATCGCACATCACTGTACGTTCGACTGCGGTTCGTTCCAAGATGAATGCCTTGTTTCAGGACACTCCCCTCTGCTCGTCAGCTGCAGATGCAAACTAGTACTTCGTTTTTGTGGTTTCTTCACCCGCGGTCGTCCTTGCGCGACAGAAAGACATTTTTTTTTCGCCGAAAAATTTTTTTGTGATCTTGACAACCCAATGCAACTTTTGAAACCTCTTAAAATGTGAAATTAAAAAAAAAATTTTATTCGATACGCCCTATTGTGCAGTACTCGCTAATGTTTGCTGCATTGTCAGGTTGAATTAATAAGGTTATCTCAGAGCTGATCGTACTTTCTTCTTAATACCCATAATTGTCAAAATCAATCAAAAACAACAACTTCATCGGCCTTACATGTTATCAATTTTCGCTTTCAGATTTTGTTTGACTTGTCAACTTCGATTTGACATTTATGGGAACTTGCTCTCACCCATGCGACAACCTTATTTATGCAACCATGTGCGCAGTGTCTTTGAAAAGACACTATTGCCATTTTAACGCCACTAGTGCTTCGTGAAGTGTCTCACAGCATTCGTGTTTATTTCATTGAGTTCATTGCAAATTCGAACACAGTGCTATGTATCAACGACTGTGTGATGTCCATTAATTCAGAAAGTACTACTTATGCAGAGTTCATAATGAATAATTTGAGATTATAGAAAAATTAACAGTGAAATTTTTTGTTTAAATAAAAAAAAAAGGAATATATGTAAGTATTTGGGCCTATTCTGCGCAATCTTTTATGAAGAAATTCTGTTATTCTGTCATGATTTCCCATGCAAATTTTTACTGCTAAAACTGCTAAAATATGTTACGAGCTCAAAATTCGTATTCTGCACGACAAAATCTGTTAAGAATCATAACAGATTTTCGAATTTTCAAAAAATCTATTTCAAATTCTATAAATGGTATTCTTTTTTTTACTGTTCTATGGCTATTTATTGAATCTTCTTAATCTAGGAACTAACAATAAGTGTATAAATCTTAAAAACTAAAGCACTAAATCCTCATTTGATTTTTTGAGATATTATGGATAAGTGGTCCTCATTTTCACAGGGCAGGTAGATCGTTTCTTCGAAGACGCGATATTTATCAAAAATCTAGCCAGAGTGTTTGGATGAATTTGTAGTTTTTCATTGCTTTAGGCAGATAATTTCGTCTTTTACCAATGATATGTTTAGGTCTCTGTGTATATTTTCGTTCCTCATGTACCAAGGTGCACCTATAATTGTTCTGAGTATTTTAGACTGAGCCCTCTGTATAAGCTCAATATTACTTTTAGAAGCATTTCCCCATAGTTGGGCATTATATGTCCATAATGGCTTTAAAACGCTTTTATACAGGAGAACTTTGTTTTCAAGGCTCAGTGCAGAACGATGGTTAATAAGCTAATGTAGACTATTCGCTTTGAGCTTAAGATGAGTTTTCTTAGCCTCAATGTGTTTTCGCTAAGTTAATCGTCGGTCAAGGTGAATGCCGAGATATGTGACTTCATTGGTTTGCGGAATAGTGGTATTATTGAGAAGAACTGTGGGGCATGTTCCCGAGCGAAGAGTAAATGTAACATGTTTGGATTTCTGCTCATTTACTTTAATACGCCATTTCGACAACCATGATTCTACAAGTTTTAAGTGCTCTTCTGATTCTTGAAGCTTTTATTGGGCATTTGTTGCAGCTTAGAATTGCAGTGTCATCCGCAAGTATTGATGTTGCAAGATTATTGTTTAGGGGAATGTCCGAGGAATATATAACATAAAGTGTTGGTTCGAGCACACTTCCCTGGGGGATACCCGCTTCTATTAAATAGTCATTCGTCAAAAATTTCTTGTATTTAATTTAATTTCTTTTATAATTCTTAAAAAACATATTTTTTAAGAATTATATTGTGAGCTTAATGCCAAATAATTCATGAAGCAACAGGTTGCTACAACAACAAAGTTCTTTGCAGAACTTAAACCAAGCTGACTAGACCATGGTTTCGTCGGACGCTACTCCGACTCATCAGTAGTCTCAGTGGTTCTAGCAGTCCACTAACTTTGACAAGCTAATAGGCGCAAGATCAATAAAACCAAAGAGGAATTATAGAAGCGCTATACTTTGTCAAAGCAATGTTTTTCTACTATTTTGCTAGTCGCAGGGGAGTGATCAGAAGATAGATCAAGACTTGTTTCGGCTGTTATAAGTTGTTGGCTAATATGTCTTATGACAGCAAAATCTATTAGGTCAGGTTTTTTACGGTTGTCTGTTGGCCAATATGTTGGTTGACCTGGAGATACAACATCGAGCCTATTTTGACGATTTAGTATTGTGTTGTATAACTGCCTGCCTTTTGGATTTACAAGGCGGGATCCCCAATACGTATGTTTAGCATTATAATCTCCAGCATCTAAAAATCTGCCTCCTAGAGTATCAAAGAATTTCTTAAATTGCATTACAGTTACGGAGAAACGCGGTGGGCAATAGACGACTGAGAGAACAATCTCTTCATTTCCGCATTTAATGCGTATTGATGTAGCTTGGAGAAAATTCTTTGAGTATGACTCTAAGGGGTGGTTTTTAATTCGATTTCTTATAAGAATTGCTGTGCCTCCGTGGGCCTTACCATCTGGGTGGTTTGTCTTGTAGAGTTATAGCCAGCTATGCAAAAATTATATTTTTTTGTCTCTCAATATCTTTCTCTGTAAGATAATTTTTGATTTCTAGCTTATGTTGGTTAACACCATTTGCGTTCCATAAACAAATATTAAGAAAGCTAATTTTTTTAGCTAGTAACACCTGCAGCATATGATTTTGAGTCCTTATCAGATCTTGTAGCATACTTTGGATAGTAGACATGAATTGAATCATACTTTGCATCAAATTAAAAATCATAGGCTCTTGCCCTCCAGTAATTTAGGGTATGATTATTGGTGTTGCTGTTCCTGATTTCAACGCACTAGCATATGAAATATTGTGGCTTACATGATTGGAAACATTTGGCTCTACTTGATTTTGTTCCTTAACAAAAATCTGTGGTACATTTTCAGCATGCATCCGAATGATGACTCTCAGCAACTCTCACGCTGAAACCATGTTCTTCTAACGCTTCCTTGATTTCCTTCGAATCTACTCTGGATTCGGTTCCTTTAATCACAACAACAAGACCCTTACTATTTTTTTAACTGGTATGTATAGTAATTTTTGTTATTGTAATTTAGGTGTTTTGAGATAATTCGATAATTATGCTCATTGTAAATTTTAACTTTAGTTTCATGTATGTTTCCTTTAGTAATTGGAACAACATGAAAGTTATTTTTACCGACAAGACTGGTAAACTTGGAAAAAACTGCGTTAGAGATTCTCTCTCGCAAATAAATTGGCGGAGGTTTTATTCCCTTAGCACTTTGAGCACCCTCCAAAACTTGTTTTGGGTTATGGGTATCGTTTTCGCTAAGAATAGCAAAATTATTTTGACTTAGAGTATTCTTAGGTTGCTCATTGGAACTCCTTTTAATTATTTTTGCGTTTTTCCCGGCATTTCCTTTATGAGGGCTTCTCTTACTCTTAACTAAAATATATCTATCCATACCTATTTGTACGAGCGCTCCTTTATTTTTAGGTACCTATTTTTGGTCACCTTGCCGCATGGTCACCTTATTCGTTGGCACACATACCTGTGTGTTTAAGTTGAGACTATTGTTTGTAGTTGTTGTTGCTTGAACAGACACATTACTTTTTTTGGTGCATGTTGGTTATTGTGGGCATTATTACGGCTGGCGAACTTTGCACGCTCCACTGCAGTGGGGTTTCTCGCGATTGAGGAGAGATCACAGTGGTAAGCTTAGGAGAAGCATTTATTTTTGGCGCGGGAGAGCCATTTTGATGTTATTTGCTGGTGAAGGTGGTGTTTTAGACATCACATGCACTAGAGCGAGATGGCGACATTCTTGCACTGAGCCCAGCATTAGAAATGCTCGGGTGGAGAGGAGCGCTGGACGCTCATATGCTCTTTCGAACACTTGTTTGTTTTTTTTTTTTAATTTGTATGCTTTATTATTTATTTCATTGGCACTTTAAACAAAACACCGGATTAATGTGTCTATTTCGCTTGATGAATTGCGTCTTTTTCGCTGTTTTATATTTAAAACTTTTATTAAAAACACTTTATTAATATTAGTTAAATTAAAATAGTTAATAATAAATTTTTGTGGAGCAAAGAGAAAACACGACCGGTCATATACGATGATAACTCGAAATGGTATTCTGCATGAAAAAATCTGTTATGAAATCTGTTAAAAACCATAACAGAATAACAGAAAGATTTTTCAGTCTTTTATGATAACAAATTATATTAAAGTGACATAAAATTCCTGAAATGGATATTAATTTCATTCGTTCATTTGTTTATTTGTTTTATATAATATTACAACATTTTGGTATTTTATTTGTTCAATGAGTTCAAGGCATTTCTTTTTCTTCTTAATAATAAAAATTTATTTTACAAAATATTTAAATACATATTTTACTTTAACATAATTGTGAAGACAAAAATTTTCCAAAAAGCCTATTTGAATCTTATATAAAAACTTACTTAAAACTACTTAACCTACGTATAAGGCTAACTCATTGATATGACTGTAGTTAGACGCTAAGCATCTGCTATTAAAATCTTGTGTTAGCTTTCTTATCCTATCAGCGATTTTTACAATATCTGCAAGTGCATGTAATCTGTTGGTTGAATAAGACCATGGAATTTTATACATAAGTTTTAAAAGCTTTTTTTGAGAAAACCTGCAATTTTTTAAATAGCAATTAGCACTAGTAGCCCAAACTGGGGCCGCATAGAACATGACTGAATGGAAAATACAAACAAGAATTAATTTTATTAATTTATATCAAGACTTGATTTTCGATTTAACAAGGGATACAGTGTTCTAATCAGTATGTTTATGTTGTTTGTGATGTATGGAATATGATCCTTAAATTTCATTTTAGGGTCAAGAACTATGCCCAAGTATTTTACTTTTTGTTCCCAAGGAATAGGGTAATTGTTAATATTTTAGTTTGTTTGAGTTAAAAAACATGCTTTTCGCTTTCTCGTGAAATAAATTGCTTGTGTTTTCTAGAAATTTAAAGCTATTTTACATTTATTAAAGTAGGCCATAATTTCTGATAATACCATTTGCAGCTTGGTGATTAAATCGCCAGCTAAGACTTCTGAACAGAGCACTGCAGTGTCATCATTAAAAATGGACAATGTACAATAGTCTAAATTTGCAAAATCGGCTGTATACAAATTATATAAGATTGGTGGTAAGCATGAGCCTTGAAGGCAGCCAGCTGTAATAGTTGTTGATTTGGAGCAGTATGATCCAATATAAACTTTAAAGGTCCGATCAGAAAGAAAACTTTAAATTATTTTTATAAGGTATGGGAGGAAGTTAAAATTTATTATTTTGAGCACAAGACCATCATGCCAGACAGTATCAAAAGCAGCTTTTACATCAAGTAATACCATACCGATCGATTTTTGGTTATTGAAGTTTGAATGAACTATGTTTCTGATCCTTATTAGAGGATGGACAGTGTTGTGTTCTCGTCTGAAACCAAATTGATATTGCGGAATAATATTATGTGCTTCTATAAATTCAGTCAACTTTTCTTCGAAACTTTCTCGAGGACTGTACTTATTGATGACAACAAGCTAATCGGTCGATACGAGAAACGACAGTTCGATGGCTTACTTATTTATTTATTTTTTCAGCAAGCAAGGTATCCTTAATTTAACTTAAATTACATTACATTATAAAAGGGAAAAGCAGCAAGATTATATATTTAGGCATGTACGGTTTGAAGGATAGAGAGCAAGTGTGGATGGAGGGCAATGAGGCAAGATTTTAGAGAGGTCTTAAGACTTGTTAGCCTCTGTTGGCTCCCGGAATTAACGCCCGATAATCTTACGCCCGATGATCTTACGCCCGAAAAAAATGGTAAAAAAGCCCAAAATTCTCCGTACAAAATCGGGCATTAATTCCTAGGAAAAAATATCCCAAATTTAGGGTGATTCTGTCATGTTTTTGGGTGTTTGTACCAAAAAATGTCAGGTCTTTTTTCAAAATATTTGAAATGGAAGAAAGACCGAAAAAAAATTGGAATTTAAGCCCGAAAAGAAATCGGACATTTTTACCAAATTAAAATAAGGAAAAAACGCCCGTATTTGTGTTTATTCCGAAAAAGTTCTGAAATTTCAAACTCCTTGTGATGAAATGGTTTGCCCTTGTACGGAAGGTAAAACAGAGCATTTCGTATAACAGCGAATTATTTTATTATAAAAATAAAATACAATTTGGACCTTATTAGGACATACTGTCCATGAAATCCTTGTTCATGGAATAACAAAAAAAAATTGAGGAAATCTTTGCAGATATTTTCATAGAGGATCATTAATATACTGCTCCAATCTGTTCTTTTATATTTTGATTATCTTATAATCGTGATGCAGCTGAGCAAACGTATCGCGGCGGATCGCTCACTTCGAAATTTTGGTTTTTGTTTCTGGGCCATTTTTCCAAAAACGTTTGGGCTTTTTTTCGTTTCTGTTGGCTAAAATTTCGTTTATTTCGAGCCCATTAATTTACTTCTCAAATCTGTTTTTTAATATCTTGATAGTTGTACATTGAATCTGGATCACGGAAATTGCGCTCGAAGACTTTGTAATAAAGCCTGAAACACTGCTGAAAATTTCGGGCATAATTTCCTTTTTTTCAGGCTTAATTTCCAAACCATTCGGGCGTAATTTCCTTCCTTCGGGCTCAATTGCCATTTCAAATTCGGGCGTTTTTTCCAAAATTCGATGCTATGGAAAATTGGTTATTTTGTAAGTTAATTTAGACGTTGAAAGTAAATGTACTCGCTTATGTTATTGAATTCTCTACAGCATCTACAGTGCGCGAAATTTGCTTAGCGGCACACGACTTTACATCAATAAGAATTAAAAAACAAGTGTGGGGTTAACTGAATAATGAAAGACTTTATTTTTTGTTTTATTTTGTAGAAAATTATTAAGAATTTAAAAGGTTTTATGTTCATATTTTAAGAAAATTTAAAAATTAGTTGCAACGAAAGATAAATTCGTGCGTAATTTGCTTAGCCGCGCCATGTCGAGTGTTTAAAAAATAAAATGTTTTATATAAAAAATCAGTGTTTTGACCAATTAGTATTTAGTTGGACCTCCATTTGTATTAATTACTGCAAAAATTCTTTCAGGGAGTAAGTCAATTAATTTGTTGAGTACATTTATTTCTAAATCCAGCCACGCCTGCAAAATTGCAATTTTTTATTCCGATATCGTTAAATATTGGCGGCAATTTCCTTAAAAAGCTAGTGAAATCAGGCCCCAAACCTTTTCAATCGGGTTCATGTCCAGACTTCTAGCTGGTTAATCAAGCAATGGTATTGAGAGTGATGAAAAAAATCCTTCGACTCGTGTGAAACGTAAATACTGGCATTATCCTCTTGAAATAATAAGTCAACGTCAGCATTTTCTTCCAAATAAGCAATAAGAACATCTTCCAACATTTTAAAATACTTTTTAGAATTCATTTTTGTAGAAATAAAACATAATTTAAGTTTGCCATAATAAGAGAAATCACCCCATATCATAATGGATCCACCGCCAAAAATTCCAACTCATTATTGGTGGGTTATTTACACGTAAATCATGCCAATAACAGCTAAATCCATCGGGTCCGTCAAGATAAAATTTTTTTCTCGCCCGAAAAAATCACACTGCGCCAATTTTCAGTCCAGTTCATGTGCCTTTTTGTAAATTCTAATCTGGCTGCTTTCTATAAAGATTTAAATTGTGGGTTTTTAGACATTTTTTCCATTTAATGTTTCGGTCCGTGCTTAAAATTTGTTGAATTCTTCGTTTTCCAATGGGAAGTTTTAGTTTTGAGATTACTCCAGATGCACTTAGTCTGTGTTTAGTGGCTTCTTCTTTTATAACATTGCTTTGGTGACGAGTTATCTTCGCCTTTCTCTTAGATTTTGAAGAAGAAATGCCGTATTTATCACTTAATCGGAAAAAATTTCTTAGTACTTTCTCCGATCTTTTTATTTGTCGGCTAATTACTCTATTAGAAACCCGTCTTCTTTTCGAATCTTAATTTTGCATTTTTCAACATTACCAAAAAAACTTTTCTCTGCCATTTTAATATTTAGTCTATCCAAAATAAGATTTATCGTCTAAAATATTCAAAAAAGTTTAAATTAAAAAAAAAAATCACTGAAACCTTCCAGCAGTAAAAAGAACTTACAATTACAACACGTAAAACAAGACTGCGGGTAAGCAAATTTCGCTCGAATTTATCTTACGTTATAACTATTTCTTTAAATTCCTTTAAATATGAACATAAAACCTCTCAAATTCTAAATAATTTTCTACAAAATAAAACAAAAAATAAAGTCTTTCATTATTCAGTTAACCCCACACTTGTTTTTTAATTCATATTGATGTAAAATCGTGTGCGGCTAAGCAAATTTCGGCCACTGTATTTATCGGCTCATTACTTGCGTAGATAGTGTGATAATTCATTTCAAAGGCTTGTATGCCTTGTTCGCCTTATTGGCTCATTCATATTTATTTTATTTGATATATATTCGCTGTTGAACACAGCGTTAATAACATCGAAGGTAAAACATGAACTAAGCAATGTTTTTCTTGATGATTGGGGCGTTAGATTAAGAAGACTAAGCCTATGTTCATAGGGTGGCAAGATATTGTAATCAAGAGGTTTATATGTGTCCCTAAGTGCAAAAAGCATAAATTGGTTTTGTATGGATTCGAGTCTCTCACTGTGTGATTCAAAAGCAGGATTCCAAATAATGCAGCCATATTCAAGAAGGGGACAGACTAATGTACAGTATGTCTAAGTGACCCATACATTTTTTTTAATTCTCTGGCACGTCGCTTTATAAAACCGAGTTGTTTACTGGCCCGAGACACAATTTTATCATAATGTAGATTGAATCGCAACTTATTGTCCAAGACTACTCCAAGATCAACGATATGATTGACTCTATTAATTTCAATACTATTGAGAAAGTAACTGTTACTTGGTGCTACATTTTTACGGGAGAAAGTTACTATGTAGCATTTATGAACATTTACATACTTACTTACTTATCTGGCGCTTACAACCGAAGGTCGGTTCTGGCCTCGTATAAGAAATTGCGCCAGCCATTTCTATTTTGCGCTTGCTGGCGCCAGTTGGAAACACCAAGTGTAGTCAGGTTATCCAACACCTGATCCTTCCAACGAAGATGTGGGCGTCCACTTCTGCGTTGACCACCACCGGACACCGAATCGAAAATTTTTTTCGCTGGTGCGTCGTTTTCCATTCGCTCAACATAACCTAGCCAGCGGAGCCGCTCGATTTTAATGCGCTTAACTATGTCTATGTCAGCGTACAGCTCATACAGCTCGTGGTTCCATCGAATTCGGTACTCGCCATTTTCGCAGATTGGACCGAAGATCTTACGAAGGATCTTTCTCTCGAAGGCTCCCAAAGTCTTTTCATCAGAACTGCTCAACGTCCAAGTTTGTGCTGCATATAATAGGACTGGCATGATCAGTGACTTATAGAGCGTGAGTTTTGTTCGTCGAGAGAGGGCTCTGCTGCTCAATTGCCTACTCAGCCCAAAGTAACACCTGTTGGCAAGAGTTATCCTTCGCTTTATCTCAATACTGACATCGTTGAAAGAGTTTACGCTGGATCCCAGGTAGACGAAGTCCTTAACAAGCTCGAAGGAGATGTTGTCAACAGTGACGTGTTTTCCAAGACGCTGGGACTGTTTATTTGTTGACACTAGGTATTTCGTCTTATCTGCGTTCACTACAAGACCCATTCGACTCGACTCTTTCGCTAACCTGGAGAATGCTACACTGACTTCGCGCGTATTATGGCCAATGATATCGATATCATCAGCATACGCCAGCAGCATAATACTTTTGTAGAATATCGTGCCACTGCGTCTCAAATCAGCAGCTCGGATGATCTTCTCCATCATTAGGTTGAAAAAGTCGCACGATAAGGAATCACCTTGTCTGAAACCTCGTTTGGTATCGAATGGAGGAGTGAGGTCCTTCCCGATTTTAACTGTGCTGCTGGTGTTGCTCAGTGTCATTCTGCAAAGGCGGATGAGCTTTGCAGGAATAACAAATTCAGACATGGTGGAATATAGATGATTCCTTATTGGACTGTCGAAGGCGGCTTTGTAATCGACAAAAAGATGGTGTGTGTCGATTTGTTTTTCTAGGGTCTTCTCCAAGATTTGTCGTAGCGTAAATATCTGGTCTATGGTGGATTTGCCAGGTCTGAAGCCACACTGATAAGGTCCAATCAGCTGGTTTACGATGGGCTTTAGTCTTTCACATAGTACGCTCGACAGAACCTTATATGCGATATTCAGAAGGCTTATCCCACGGTAGTTGGCGCAAATTGTGGGATCGCCTTTCTTGTGGATTGGGCAGAGCACACTGAGGTTTCAATCGTTTGGAATGCATTCTTCCGACCATATTCTGCATAGAAGCTCATGAATGCATTTAAATAGAGCTTCGCCTCCATTCTTGAAGAGCTCAGCAGGAGCTAAAAACAACAAAGCCATCGGCTCCTGCGGCTTTGTTGTTTTTAAGCCGAGCTATAGCTTTCAAGACTTCACTATGGTCGGGCAGCGGAACTTCAACGCTGTCGTCCAAAATTGGGGATTCCGGAATATCATCTCTATTGGCGGGATTGTTGTCGTCGTCGCCATTCAGAAGCCTAGAGAAGTGTTCCCTCCACATCATCAGTGTACTCTGGATATCTGTCACTAGATTCCCATTTTCATCCTTGCAGGAAGAGGCCCCGGTCTTGAAACCATCGGCCAGGCGTCTTATTTTTTCGAAAAATTTTCGGACCTCATTCCTGTCACCATGCATCTCAATTTTCTCGCACTCACGCATTTCCGCTTCCCTTTTCTTTCGCCTGAAAATGCGTCTCTCTTCCCTCCTCTTCTCTTTGTATCGCTCCTTAGCAGCACGCGGTACAACCGACTGCAGGGTGGCTTTGTAGGCGGAATCTTTTTCTGCAGTGGCGTCGCGACACTCTTGGTCGTGCCACTGGTTTCGGCGAGGGCGGTGATAGCCTATCACCTCTTCGGCAGCCGTACGCATAGAGTGGGAAATATGATTCCACTGCGCGCATATATCGTCGATCGGAGGAGTGCTTTCTTGAAGCAGGAGTGAGAGTTGAGTAGCGAAGTCTTCGGCTGTTTGCTTTGATTGCAGCTTTTCGACGTCTAGCTTTCTCTGTGCTGGATTGCGCGCATTCTTGGTTGCGCACAGGCGTGTACGGATCTTGGCTGCGACAAGATAATGATCCGAGTCTATATTGGCACCACGGATCGTGCGTACATCTAAAACACTGGAAGAGTGCCTTCCGTCAATCAAAACGTGATCAATTTGGTTGCGCGTCTTTTGATCAGGAGACAGCCAAGTTGCTTTATGAATATTGAGATGCTTGAATCTAGTGCTACTAACGACCATGTTTCGCGCTGCGGCAAAGTCAATCAGCCTCATTCCGTTATCGGAGGTATTGTCGTGGAGGCTGAACTTTCCGACTGTTGGACCAAATATATTTTCTTTTCCCACCTTGGCGTTGAAGTCACCAAGCACGATTTTTATGTCGTGGCGGGGGCTGCGCTCATAGGCATCTTCAAGGCGCTCGTAGAAGCTGTCTTTGGTCTCATCGTCTTTGTCTTCTGTCGGAGCGTGCGCACAAATCAGGCTTATGTTGAAAAATCATGCCTTGACACGGATTATGGCAAGTCGTTCGTTCACAGGTGTGAATCGCAGAACATGATGTCGTAGTCTCTAACCAACCACGAATCTGCATCCAAATTCGTGCTTCTCCGCATGGCCGCTGTAGTAGATATCACAGGATGCTTGCCGTGAGCAACCCTGTCCCTTCCATCGCATTTCTTGGATTGCAGTCATATCAGCTTTGTATCTTTCTAAGATATCTATCAGTTGGATAGAGGCACCATCCCAATTAAGGGTTCGGACGTTCCAGGTGCATATCCGTAAATCATTGTCAGTTTTTCGTTTGCGGTAGTCGTCATCAGATTTGGGGATCATTTTTATCTTATTTCTTTGTCGTTTCATTGAAATTTGTTTTAACGTGGTGGGCATCAAACCCAACGCACAACCCTTTAAAGGCAGGGGGAGCCCGCCGCTTAGATTAGCCGTCAAACTAACTGTTGCCAGTTTGCCGTTTCTAGAGGACACCACGCAGAGGTTTGAGTCGACTTGAGACGAGTTCGACATGGATAATGCTGGCCTCACCAGGTTGAGGCAGTCAGACACGTTGCCATGTGAAGATCGCCCCCTTGACCCTCACGCGTTGCCTTGTGAGGATCGTCCTTTTACATAGATAAAGCTTATTTTGATTGCACCAGTGCTGTAGAGATAACAGTTTCAACTGTAAAGGATTACATCTGTTTCCGATTTAATAACATGGTACATTTTTAGGTCGTCTGCATACATTAGATGTGGGATATCGCATAGTTTATATGATAGGTCTGAGATAAAAATATTAAAGAGGAGTGGACCAAGGTGACTACCTTGTGGTACACCTGATGTGACCAAAATCTGTTTAGATAAGGTGCCTTGAACCTACGAATTGGGACCTGCCATGCAGATAAGACTTCAGCCAGTTGAGCAATGATCCTGAGATACCAAACTTTTCAATTTTGGAAGCCAAAATATCATGATCAACACGGTCAAACGCTTTACTAAAGTCAGTATAGACTGCATCTATTTGATGTCCTTTTTCAATTTTATATAAAACATCAAAATCATAGTCATAAGATTTGTGGTAGTTGATCTTCCTTTACGGAAACCATGTTGCTGTTCATTGAGTAGAGGATTTATAATACTTATAAGTTTTTCACATATAATTTTTTCGAACAGTTTTGAGATAGCCGATAATATAACCGATAGTCGATAGCCGATATATGTCGCCATTTTTATGTATCGGTGTGAGGTGTGATGTTTTCCCATACGATGGAAAAGCTCCATGTGACAGAGATTTATTGAAGATTATACATAAAGGTATGATCAGTGGGTCTAAAAATTGGACTAATAAGCTAGGGGGTATAAGGTCAGGGTCTGGTCCTTTATTTGGATCGAGTGCCTTAATTGCTTTGGATATCTCTTCTCGCGTAAGTTGAATATGACTAATTTTAGGTGGTATATTTGAATAGAGAGGGGTATTGTTAGTGTTGTTTATTGGTACACAGAAAACCTCTTTAAAATGATCTGCGTAAAGATTGCAAATCTCTTATATATTCGAAGAAACAACTTTACCTTTAAACATGGACGTAGGATATCCGTCAGACATACGCTTAACATTAACGTAGTCAAAAAAATGTTTGGGTTCTTCAACAATTCTTTCACCAATAGGTTAGGTTAGGTTAGACCGGTCGCCTCTCGTAGAAGTCTCACATAGACCATACAGGTCCTTTATGGTACCGGTTAGGTGGAGGCTGTGTGGGTCAGGAGAATTTATTAAAGATTTGCGTCGTATTCAGGAATTTTAGACGGGATTCAAGAGGGGTTTTGGCTACTTCTTTTAGTGACGAGACCGTCGGAGAGCCTAAGAGTTTATGTCTTGATCTGAGTATAGCGGGGCATGTGCATATAAGGTGTTCCAGGGTCTCTACGGTGCCTGGTTCCATACACTTCATGCAGCTTTCATGCATGGTGATGCCCATCTTCTTTGCGTGGGCTCCCACCATGCAGTGGCCTGTAAGAATACCTACTAGTGTTCTGCATACACTCCGTGGGTGTGCAAGGATGTATGTGGTTCGTTTTTCGCAGCGTGCCTTGCACATGGTTCTGGCAATTTTGCAGGTTGCCGTATCTTTCCACCTGCGACTCGTTTTTCTAAGTTGCTGTATAGTTCTTGTAGTGGGATCAGTATATGCTCAGTGAGCTCTGCTCCCAGCCCGGCGCCCTCCTTTGCTATTTCGTCTGCCATCTCGTTGCCTTCGATGCCATGGTGGCTTGGAACACAGTAGATACGCACTTCCTTTCTGTCGGACAGAGCGTCTAGTGCTTCCCTGCTCGCCAGGGCATTTCTGGATTTGATGGTATCGGAACTCATGGATTTGATCGCCGCTTGGCTGTCTACAAATATGTTGATTCGAGAGTGATGAGTGTTAATTCCGAGGGCTAATTCTGCGGCCTTCCTTATAGCAAATACCTCTGCTTGGAAGATGCTGCAGTGGTCCGGCAGTTTGTACGGCTGCCTTATATCGGGATCTGCACAGTACACTGCCGCTCCCACCCCTGTGCGCATTTTTGAGCCGTCAGTAAATATATTTACTGCCATCTGTGTTTGTTTAGTTCCATTGCACCAGTCGTTTGGTCCTACGAGAGTTGGTACTCTTGATCTGGTGGTTATGCGGGGGATCATATAGTCCGTGAGACTGGACAAATCTTTAAAGATTGTACAGTGTCCGAAGTTCTGATTCTGTATGTTATCAGCCGCTACAAGGCGTTGTGCCGTTTTTTCGGCTATTAATTTAGCGCGTATGTCCAGGGGGTCCATACTTAGAATGGTTTCTAGGGCCTTAGTTGGAGTTGTCTTTAACGCCCCCGTTGTACAGATCGCTGCCTGTCGTTGGGATTTCTCCAACGTTTTGAGGTATGTTGATTTGTTTACTGCCGGCCACCACACTATGATTCCATGGAGTAGAATGGGACGAACTACCGATATGTAGATCCAATGCATCAGAGAGGGTGAGAGGCCCCAGGTACTGCCTAGCATCTTCTTGGATGCGTATAGAGCATTATTGGCCTTTTTCACTCTCTCGTTTACATTGAGTCTCCATGTCAGCTTACTGTCTAAGACTACCCCTAGGTATTTTGTGTGAGTTTTCTTGTGTATGTTATTTATTTTTGGCGGTGTCCACGGCGGTATCTTGTATCGTTTTGTAAACAGCACCAGATCGGTTTTCTCAGCATTAATACTTAGACCGACTGAGTTAGTCCACCTGAGCACCTCTTTGAGTGTTCTCTCCATTATAGAGCTTATTGTTGGTAGACATTTCCCCACAACTATAATGCTTATGTCGTCTGCATACGCTGTTATCCTTGGGGCTTTGCCTTCAAAGTATTTGAGTAATTCGTTCACAACTAGGTTCCATAGTAGGGGAGAGAGAACCCCTCTTTGGGGTGTTCCTCTGCATGCTTCCCTTTCCATGGTTGTTGTACCCCACTCAGCTTGGACCATTCTACAATTTAGTAAATTGTTTATCCAGTGCTCGATTGCTGGTTGTGTATATATTGCGCGAAGTCCCTTGAGTGTGTTCGTCGCCTGTGTTTGCTATGTTAATGTTAGTTTGTAAAATAAAGTTTAGCATGGACTCACCTCGATCATTGGTGTCTGGGCTCCCCCATACTGTGTGATGTGCATTGGCGTCTGCTCCGATGACAACTGTCTGCTTCTTTGCTTCGGTTGTTTCTACCATCGTGCGAAGCTCATTCGGTGGTGCGGGTTTGTCGTGAGCCATGTAGCATGACGCGACAAGGATTTTCTTGTCTTCGTCGCCCTCTAGTGTCACGACTGTGAGATCGTCAGTGCTGTAATGAGACATTAAATAGGTATGGATGCCTTTCCTTGTGAGGATGGCGGTTCTCGTTCTACTTACTGTTGTTGCGAAGAATGTGTTGTAGTTGTTTGACTTTAGGCCGGAGACTGTGTTGCCAGAGGCTATCCACGGCTCCTGCACTAAAGCCACATCGTAGCCTCCTTCCTCTAGTACGAGAAGGAGTTCTGTGCTCGCTGCTTTGCTTTTATGCAGATTGATCTGGAGGACCTTCAACTGCATTATTTGTAGGCTCCTCCACGGGGTCGACTGCACTCATCGTTCCTCTTACGCCATCTGCGTCGTCTATACTGAGTCCTTTGGTAGCATCAGTCATGGCTTCTAGGCCTAGATCCTTCTCTACCTCTCCGGACTCCAGCGTGTTTTTGTTGTTGTCTTTGGGGTGGCGCTTTCGAGGCGCAGGTACACACTGCCGACGCCCCATGCCATCTTCCCATAGCGTGCGTACAAAATGTCATCGGCCTCCTTGTTGATCTGGAGGATGTATTTTTGCCCACCTCCACTACCAGGTAGCGGCTCAGCAACATTTAGCACCTTCCAGTCAGCTGTTGGCACGTCAGGATTTTGCTTTTTCAGAAGCTTTAGTGCGCAGTCTGGTGGCACGACTCTTGGGATGAGCACTTTCGCCTTTGGTAGAGACGGGATACTAGTCCTGTCAACTACCTCCAGCTGGGCGCCCTCCCATAGGCCTTGGAGCGTCGGAACTACTCCCTTCACCCATTCCAGAGTCGGGTCATCGTTGCATTTAAGGATTTTTACTCCGTTCAGCCAACCCGCACCGTCAAAGGTGGGCATTGGGGAGTCGGATATGTCTTCCATTCTTGAGAACATTGACTCTAGAAGCTTCATCTCTACGGATTTTCACCTATCTAGAGTCATTTGCCCCTGAGGATCGCTGCGGTCGATTAGTGCCACGATCAGATGTCGTTTGGCTACCTCGCTCGCCTTCGCTTTTTCCTCCGTTCCGGGCTGCATGTTCGACTTCCGCTTCTGTTTTTTGCTCTCAGGAGCATCAACCTTCGAGCTTTCCGTCGACCTTTGGCGTTTCTGTGCCGCATTTTCTTCTACCTTGTTCACATACTGCATGGTGGAAGCTGCGAAGCGCGGGTTTTTTGCGAAGTGTTCGCGGCCCTCTTTTACCCTTTGCTCGGCCCAGGTGAGCCTCTCCTTCTCTTCGGAAGATAGATTGCTCTTACCTGAGAACCGGCTGCAGATCTTTAGGGCCGCTTTATAGCTTGCCTTCGCTTTCAGTCCCTCCTTTGACTTCGTCTTGGGCCCTTCCTTCCTAGAGGAGCTGGCACCCGCTGACTGGTCCGAGGGGGGGGGGGGAGAGAAGAGGCTTGTTTTTTGTTATAGAGTTGCCGCCGAGGTCCGAGTCTTCATCGACTATGGCACCTTCGCGACGTAGCGAGTAGTTTTTGGCAGTAGCTGACTTTCCAACAGGACCTGCTCCCATCCTGTGGGTGTTCTTGGCAGTAGTGTTGCAACCACTATGGCCTGCTCCAACCATAGGGGAGGTGTGACCGCTGGCAACACGTAGAGAGGATTGCTCCTCACCGTGCCCACCGGTGGTAGCAGTCACGCATTCCACCGACGTTTGGGTTGACATCCCAACCCTGTTTTTTCCCTTATCGACCTCCATTTGATTATTATTTTCTGGGAAATCACCCATAGCGTTTTATACCTGCCGCCAGACACCTCTGACCATGGTCTCATCCTTCGCAGGATAAGACCTTCGCTAGACACTGTATAGCCCGGGGGCTGTGCAGTGCCCATTGCCCGGCCGGCACCCTCTTGGAGGGTTCAGTCAGAGGGTTTTCGCCATCCCTTTCACCAATAAGATTGATATAAAAATGATAAGCTTCTTTTGACTTAATGGAGAACATTTTGGCCAACTCCTCATATCTCATCTTCACTTCTTCGCTTACATTTGATGCAGTTTTCATAATTTTGTATAATTTATTTCTTTAATTTCTTAGGTGTCTGAGATTCTGATCTAGCCATGGTTCCGATAGTTTATTTTTTTTCATTATTTTTGGGACATGTCTATCAATAATTGTAAGCACACGTTGTTAGAAAAGTATAACTGCATTATCGAGCCCCAACGCTGATAAATCACTCCAGTCGAAAATATTAAGACCGATTTTTATGCTATCGTAATCAGCATTGAGAAAATCATATACAATTGAGTTATTAAATGAGTGGATAAATGTTATATTTTCGGTGAACTGTTCTGTAGTTAAGGCTGTGTGGTGCATACTGTTAGAAAAGAAGTGTTTAGCTTCGCTAGTTGGAACAACATTTATTTCATAATATGCATTAGTGAAAACTAAGTCTAGCCATCTGCCATTCTGGTTCGGAATCAAATTTACTTGATGTAAGTCGTTGTCATAAAAGGTACTATGTAAAGTAAAATCAATCAAGCTAGAGAGGTTTACCGGGAGAAGATTAGTTGTCATCATATCAATGACAAAGAAAATATTTGGGGGGTTAAAATCGCCAAATATAGCAAGTATATCTTCTTCATTCAAGGAAGCGGTTATTGATGAAATGGTCTCACATAACTCCCTGTATGCAGATTCGATAGAATTGGGAGGAATATAGATAACACCCATATAAATATATTGATTATTAAGTGAACAGACTCTGATTGTTTGGTGTTCATAAAGTTTGTGGGAGGTGGTTTCGACAATTTGACTTGAAAGGGAGTAGTGTGTTGCGATTAAAACCCCTCCTCCACGGGAATGACCAGTGTGGGAGTAATCTCGATCATTTCGGTAGACTGTCCAATTGTGGCCGAGAATTTCTTATTTTTGTAATGAATCATTTAGCCAGGTTTCCGTCACAACTATAATATTGAAGAGGCATGATTTTGCATCAATAAAAAGTTTATTTAATTTGCCTCGCACACCACCACAATTGTGATAAAATATTTTTATGAAATTCCTTGCGGGGGCAGATTGGCACGGATCTTTGGGTACTACTTGTGGAATTTTGTTAGGAGCAATAGTAGTTTTTGAAATTTGACCGAGTTTTGTTCAGATGACAAAGACGATTTGATGTGGTATGAGAGGCAAATGCTAACAAATCATTCTCAACTTCCTCTGGAGAAATATTGAAGCTTTCATGAAAACTAATGAAGATTTTCTTAAGTTCAATTGGATAAGTCTTTTTGTAGATCCATCGATGCATATCGAATCAGATTTATCGTGCAGATATGCTAGGTTTAGTCGTACATTTTCATACAACCTTCGGTCTCTAAGACGAGACATAACATAACGGCCTTCAGTACTTGTTTCCGCGAGAGTTTTTGTTAATTCAGCCGTAGGAGGAAGAAGAGGATCGAGAAAGGTTGGGGATATATTAGCAGAAGTTGGTGGTGCGGTAGGCGTAAGTAGAGAGGTTGTAGTTGCGGGAGTATAAAAGGGATTTGATTCTTTGGGGTGAAGGATGCTGCTTTTACGTTGAGAGTCCTTTTTTGTAAGCCGGTTGACTGAGGTTTTGAACGATTAAGAATATGGGATAAAGTTCAGATAATGGACTGTGGAGGAGGGAATTTTCCTGAAGATTGATGATTTAGAGTAAAACTGGTTGATGTGCTTATATTTAGGATATATTGAGTTAGAGGAGTTTCTTGGGATCGATTTAGGAATGTCAGATGAATGTAAAGATTGATGTTTGTAGGAAGAGAAAGCAGGGAAGATGTTAATTTTAAAGGACCAATTAGAATTAGAGGAGTGTTCTGAAAGTTGGCTTAACAATATTTTTATCAATAGGCTTATTGTTAAGTTTTTTCTGTTTCCTTTCTTGCTTTACGGTCCACTCAGTTATGCTTATGTTTTCATTTCGCAGTATCCCACCAGGACGATTCAAAAACATCCATGTGTATTTAGTGGGTATACTTAATTTGAAACTGCTATATATGGCGTTTTTGGAAGACGTCTTCTGGCAATCATGAATTAACATTACTGTATTTTTTAAAATAGTTTTGCACCCATGACTTATTTGCATTAAAAGGGAAACCTTAACAGACATGCAATAACAATCGAGTTTAGCTACTACAGCTTTTTCGCACATTCTCATCATCAACACATTTAAAGTCACAATCCAAATATCTTTGAAATTTTCAACGATATTAATACAAGTGGCTCAAAATAAGCTTATGTGAGAAAAATTTACCCACCAAAATATGGTTGAGCTCAAGGACAACACAAGACATCACGACTAACCATGCAAAAACATAACTATGCAATTACACAATAGTTTATAATCTACTCTTGAGTTGACCTTTAGACAAGTTAACATCAAAAAAGCTACAATTGTTAACTAATTTACTCATACGGTTTAAAGGAGCAGTTAACATATAATTTGTTCTACTAAATGGTAAGTAAATTAAACTGTTAGCATTTCTACTGCTTCTACGATTAGAGTTAAAATTTATAAGAGAAAGAAGTTCTGGAGAATCGAATACACCGGTGATGAGTTGGTGCAAATAGACGATATCTGCAGACTTCCTTCGCTCACTCAATGATTGCATTTTTTAAAGTTTTAAGCGATCCTCATAAGGAGGAAGGTTAAAAATGTCAAATCCACTTAAGCCCCTTAGGGCAAACCGAACAAAGCATTTTAGGATTCTCTCTATTCGATCAACATGCTCATTGTAACTTGGAGACCAAACTTGACTTGCGTACTCCAAGTGAGGACGCACTATTGCATAATACAACGTTGTTGTCGTAATCATGCTATTGAATTCTTTGGCCCAGCGTTTAATAAATCCAAGCATAGAAGATGCTTTTGTACAAATGTTATCAATATGAATGTTAAAGGAAAGCTTAGAATCCATACATATTCCCAGATCTTTAACGACATCCACACGACATAAAGCAGTATCTTTTATTTTATAATCAAAAACTAAATTATTCCTTTTTCGCGAAAAGGTCATAGTTTGGCATTTATCTGGATTAAGAAGCATATTATTTTTAGAACACCAAACTTCAAAAGATTTCAGATCGGACTGGAGTAGGGCTGAATTGTCTTGAGAATTTATTTTTCTGTATATCTTCATATCATCCGCATAAATAAGCAGATGAGAGTTTTTAATGATATGGGTCACATCATTAATGGCTCAAATAAACAGAAGTGGACCTAGGTGACTTCCTTGAGGAACACCAGATAACGCAATAAACTCAGCAGACAAAATCCCTCGGAATCGTATTTGATAAGAACGGTCTGTCAAATACTATTTAAGTAATCCAATTTACAAAATATTGTGGAAATCCAATGGACTTAAGTTTAAATAGAATTAAATTGTGTGGTAACTTATCAAATGCCTTGCTAAAATCAGTGTAGATACAGTCGACTTGGCAACCAGATTCAATAGTGTTTAAGCAAAAGGTTGTAAAATCGAGCAGATTAGATACCGTAGATCTGCCATTAACAAAACCATGCTGACGAGTTGTTATGACTTCACGACAGTGAACTTTTACCCGATTATACACGATTTGCTCAAAAAGGTTTGGAATCGATGACAGTTTAGCAATGGGCCTGTAAATAATTACATCATTCCTGCAACCTTTTTTAAAAATAGGACTAATAAATGATTTTTTCCAAAACAGTGGAAAATGACTTTCGTTTATAGACTTATGAAATAACAAAGAAAGTGGTTGAGACAAAATTGAACCGCATTGATGCGGCAGGAATTCCATCAGGTCCAGCGCTAAAATCTTCATCGATCGAACTAATATATTTTAAAATATCCTCTGAGGTAAAGGATGAAGAGTCCAAAGAAACTCTGGGTGTAGAATTCATACATTAAAAATACCCCTCATCAGGATCAAAAGAATCCGAACAAAATGACTCTTTAAAAAGATTTGCAAACAAGCCACAAATAATGACGGGATCGTCAGTAATTCCATCAACAGTTTTGAATGATTTCCATCGGATTTCTTCTTTGTATTTATGAATCCCCAAAACTTCTTTGGATCAGACAGTATTCTCAGCTTTATATTGTCTAAATATTCATTATATAATGCAGCTGAGCTATTTTAAATTCTAGATACAAACGTTTGTAGGTTTCCAGGTCATTTGAGTCTAAACTACAGACATATTTCTTCCATGCTCTATTCCTGTTGTTGCGAAGAGTTTTTAAATCCAAGGGTACGCACAGTTTTTCGCAAATTTGAGGCTATATGGTGGACTGAGAGAACACAGTAAAGAGCTCCGTATAAAAAAAAATTTATGGAATTATCAATGTTATTTCCATTTAAGTACTCTTAAATAACATTTAGTTTGTTATGAAGTAAATGATTCAACTTCAAATAGTTAGCTTTTTTAAAATTGAATTCATAAACCTTATCTATTGAATTTATACCAAATGCTCAATGGTGGATGGTATTCATCTACAATAGTCAGAGCATGGAAGGCCCTCTTAACAATCACATTGTTACTGTCTAGTTAAGACCAGGTCAAGAAGTCTTTCAAGACTATTATAAATACAACTAACTTGTTGTTAGTCAGAACATATATTGTCAACAAATATATGTTCTTGGCGGGCCTTCGAATTTGATGCACAAAAATATGTTTCATCGTCAGAAGAATGCAATTTTAAGTCAGGCAGATTGCAGTCGCCCAACAGTAAAATGTCGTCATTAACGTCAAGAAGATTTATTATATATTCTATGCAATCCGCAAGGCTTGCATAGACTTCTGCACTGCTCTTTAGGGGAACATACGCATTAATAACATATACATTGGAATTACAATGTATAACCTTAACGCATATAAGTTCGATATTAGAAGAGCAGGGAATATCAATTAAGGAACTGATAAAGAAACTCCTTACAGATAAAAGGACACCACCACCAACAGCAGAAATATTGTTAGTGTGTCTGTCTCTTCTAAACACTTGAAAACTATTGTCAAACAATTCCAAGTCAATAATGCTTTCGTTTAGCCATGTTTCTGTTAACGCGATAATAGCCTCAGAGAAATTCTGAGTCGCCAAAAATATCTCGCGCGTTTTAGAACGTAATCCCCTAACATTTTGATAGTAAAGGGATAATCTATTTAGTTTTTTTTTTCTGATGGGCGATTTTATTCGTCCTTTTAGACTTATTTTTAGGCGTTAACTCAGATACGAGGATATTATCGCCCCACATTTTAGAGTTCAAAGCAGATGCAAACTCTTCAGCTGCAACCGTTAGAATAAATGTGGCGTGGGAAGGCTTGCTACCAATTTTTTTGCATGAACAGAATGCATTTTGAGTAAATAATATATTTTGTTTGACAAACGTTAATACATTTTCAGTTGTTGTGTCGGGCTGAAGACGTGAAATGAATAAAAGTGTTCGCCTCGACACTGCCCTTAAATTAATTATTGGGTTATTGGGCTCAGTTGATATCAAGTTTGGACTATAAGTCAATGGAGGAGTAAGAGATGGAGGTGAACAAATAACTGTGTTATTATTTTCTGCAGGCATAGCTGAGGGCTGCTTAGCCTGAGGAGTGTTCTGGTCTTTTTCAGAATGAATGTTAGTTTGAGTCCCGGAAGAGATAGTCTGAGACAAGGAATGCAAGATGTTTTCCGGTGAAGAACATTCATCATATACGCTTATACTGGGTGCGGCAATAACTTCGCTAAAAAAAGTTACAATTTCCCTAAAATTGTTATTTAACGAGTTAAGACTTTCTCCAAATAGCTTTATTTTAGAATAAAGCTCATCTGGGGAAAGGGCCCTGCACGAAGCACAGTACCAGCGAAGACCTGATCGGACAGATATTAAATCGTCTAAGCACGATTTGGAAATATGCGCACATCTCGAATGAAACATTCGCTCGCATGGACCAGAACAACTGAACATAGGGTTCAGAATATTCTGGCTTCTGCATAGCTCGTTCAGAGAGCAAGCAGCAATATTTTCCACAGAAAAGTAATCTATATAGCAAATATTTATAATTGAGCAGAAATGTGCTTATAGGGTTTTATTTCTAAAAGCTATCAATGCAGTGAGCGCACAGTTAAAAAACAATAACAACACTCACTAAGCTTGATACAGAAAAAACACAGCACAAAGAAGAATAGAATTAAATTAAAAAAAAAACACAGCAAGCAAGCATGCATGCAGTCAAAAACACACTAAAAACAAGAATGTTACTTGCACCAAATTAACTTACAATATTTATTAAACATATAATAGAAACTATAAATGTTAATTAATATAACCACAGTGTATTTTTTATTGTTATTTTATAAAAACACTCACGAAATACTTTATTAAATTAAAAATAACACTGAACAGTGAATAGTACAAAAACAAAAACAAACGCAATAGTTGGAATTACACAAAACACTTCCAACACGGACTAATAGACGAGATCAACTTGATGAAAAGTACAGTTTTGCCCTTTTGGTTTCCACTACTTAGCCTATGGATCCTACTTTCCCATTCTGATTTGGTCCATGATGTTCCAAAACGCTCAATTAACTGACGAGGAGCTGCAACGGGAACTGTGGTGGCATCAGGGAGGCAGTCAGATAGAGCGTCTACAGTAACTGTGGGTGTTGTAAATAGAGGAGGTTCAAGTGAAGGTGATTTAAGGGATACATCTATTATTTCTTCAAAAATGGAAGAGGAGTTTTTGTGTTCTTCGTGAAATATCGTGAAAATTCAGCAATGTCATTGATTCTATTTGATGGCTGTCTTATAACATCTACGATTTCCTCTAGTGTTGCACGAAAAACACCTAGTTCATCAGTGAGGTCATTCATTTTGTGAATCAATATTTCGACGATATAATCAGGCGCTGGGGAGACTGTGGCGGTTTATTGGACGCTGACTGGAGCATAATATCCAAATCGTTACGAATAGCATTAAGATTATCGTTTAGTTGTTGGTTTGGTTCCATATTGTTAAGTTTCTCAAAGTTTTTGTTGATATCGCAGTTAATTTTTTTTATCGCGGATTCAATTGTCAAACTATTACAATGCCCACTTATTATTTCGCTTAATGATTTAATGGTATTCGTTATAGTTTTTAATTTTGAGTCTGTGTTTTTATTTGCGGATTCAATAATGGTAATGTCATCGCATCTGCGTCAATGGCAAAAATCTGCGTCAATGGCGAGTACCGAATTCGATGGAACCACGAGCTGTATGAGCTGTACGCTGACATCGACATAGTTAAGCGCATTAAAATCGAGCGGCTCCGCTGGCTAGGTCATGTTGAGCGAATGGAAAACGACGCTCCAGCGAAAAAAATATTCGATTCGGTGCCCGGTGGTGGTCAACGCAGAAGAGGACGCCCACATCTTCGTTGGAAGGATCAGGTGTTGGATAACCTGAACACGCTTGGTGTTTCCAACTGGCGTCAGCAAGCGCAGAACAGAAATGTCTGGCGCAATTTCTTATACGAGGCCAAAACCGACTTACGGTTGCAAGCGCCAGATAAGTAAGTAAGTAAGTAAGTAATGTCATCGCATATTTGTGAGCTTGCATCTGTTTTAGAGAATTGTTTCGATGCTTTGTTATGAAATGTTTTATTTTCGCATAGCGTCACATTTAAGGAGTCACTTAAATGCGAGTCACTTGATGGCGAGAATTACATGTGAGAGCGATATTTCCTGACACTCATCACAGAAAAACATAAAGTTATTGAAATATTCCTGCAGGTAGATAAGGCTTCTTTTTGATAAGCCAATACAGGTACCATGAAAGGATTTACCACAAATTGCTCTGCAAGTAATCTTGGGTGTATTTCTGTCCTCGATTTGGCATTTTGATTTGGCAGAAAACATTTATATTATTAAAGTTCAGCAAACTTTTGACACAGATTCAGTGTGCAAATATTTCGACACAAATTTATTTATTTTTTTTTAAATATTAAACTCGTAATATTAATTATTTATTTGTTATTTTTCACTTTGTTCTCTTTATTTGAGTGTGCTGTTTACCGTTTTTTTTTTTTTTATTATTTTTATTGTTAAGGGGGACTGAGGTAATGAGGAAGCGAGCGAATGGCCAGGTGTAATAATTTAAAGAAAAAAGCTCCGCGAGTCAGCTTATTAAAATACGTCTGAAAGGTTTGACTGTTGATATTGAATCTTTTGAAATCCGAAAGAATTTGATTTAAGTATTCTTTGTTGTAATATTGTTAAGATCTGGCAAGGTCAAGTGTCTATTAATGTAGTTAGAATATCCCCATCAGTTTGCATTTTTGAAATCGTACCTTACGTTTTGTAGTTTTTTGAAAAAACTATTCAAAGTAATTTTGACAGGTAGATGGCAGAGCTAAGGTCATTAATAACTTCAGGAGCAGACGATATTTCTGGTATATTAGATAAAAATAAATCTAATGTTGATCCTTACCTATTTGCACAAGTTGGAACGTAAGTAAAATCGCTGGGATATATAAATTTTCCGGGCGCCATCTGTGCCAGCTAAGCCACCAGGGAAATAACATGCATACAAATGTACACAATCAGTGTTTGAATAAAGTTTAATGCCAATATTTTCGATTAGATTGGTGTTAACAACTGGAAGTAGCTGATGTGGTATGTTTTCTTATTATTACACCAACACCCCCTCCCCTACCACAAATTCTATCATTCCTATATACATAAAAATCCCCTTGTATTAATGCTTAATAGTTACATCAGGTTTTCACCATGTTTCTGAAACTAAACATATGTTTTTTTTATTGGTTTCAGTAAAAACTGAAACAATTCATGGCTTTTATTGCGAATGCCTCTCGCATTCCAAGTAATAATATTTATGACTTTTCATTACGATAAAAATTTGCACGCCAAATTTGTAATCACTTTGGTCTGCTTTGCTCTAACAGCTTCTCAAGTTTGTGATGAATTCTAGTGTTGTTTTAATTCTTGGAGCGTAAATAATTCATTGGAGCTATTGTTGTTGTTGCTTCTGCTTGTGTGTTGTTTTTGCCAAGTTATCGTAGTAGCCGGAGCACTTTGTCGCAGTGTATTTGGAAAACTGTTGATATAGTTTCTGGTGATTAAACAGACGCCACACTGCGTTGGCCCATGGACAAAAATCAAAATTTTTGTGACTCGAAACCTAACAATATTGGTATCAATGGACAGGTAATTGCATCAATAAAATAAAAACAAAATATTCAGGGGAAAGACTCAGCTTTGGCTACGTTTTGGCACTTCAAAGTTGAGATATTTTTTTAAAAAAAAATCATGTTTTGTTCAATTTGTTTTGGGTTCTCTTAAACAAATAAGTATCAAGAATTTGTGTTTTAATTAAACTAAGCGAAATAAAGTTTTTTATTATAAATAATATTTGGGTAAATAAAAAAAATTTAAAAATTTTAGAAAATATATAATATTTGATATATATATTAGTGATTTTTATGAAATTTCGATTAAAAAAAAACAAATCCTATAAAAATAAGTGCCTTTTTTTAACTAATAGAACGGATTATATGTAACCAGGAACTGCAAATAACTTTTCCTACTTTGCACTACAAATATTTTTTTTGAAAAAAATGCTGAAAATGAAAAATTTACATAAAATATAAAATTTATGTTGACAATTTGGTTTTGTTTTTATTAACACAAATGATCTCAAAAGTACAAAAAATATTATTTCTACTACGTATATATCATTTGTTATATTAAACATTACTTTTTCATTTTATTATCAGTAGTGGAATTCTGTAACTTTTTCGCAATTTCCGATCGGAATCGTAATTTGCGACTTTTTTCGGTTGTCATACCGAAAACGGTATTCACTAACTTCTACTTTGCGACAAATTTCGGTCGAAAAATGTTTACGAATTTAAATGAAAAAAGTGGCAGCACTGCTTATTTATCGGTGAGAAATGTCATTTTTATTCAGTTATAAATAAATATTTAAATTCAAAATAGTCAAAGCAGCTAGAGCTTCGTTGGAGCAACATTTTAGAATGCTGGATTTTTTCCAACAAAATAAAGGCCTCGCGGAAGGTAAGTTCTGCTCTCTGCATGGCCGTGCAGAAACGGAAAAAAATGGCAGGAGTTGACCGAAATTTTGAACGGAGTCCAAGGTGCGGTCAAAACAGCTACACAATGGCAAATAGTAAGTTATGATCAATTAGATTTGTATTTGTAGACTTATTATTAATTTTATTTACCTTGCAGGTCTGGCGCGACCTTAAGAGTCGCACATCTATAAAGAGCAGACAACGCCGCAAACAGGTTGCGGCTACTGGTAATCAGCCAATTAACTTGGCGCCACTTTCGGAGCTGGATTTGCGGGTGCTACATATTTTGGGCACCCAGTACGTCGAAGGAAGCATTGAGTGTGCTGAAAGTCACCCTGATGAGCAAGTAAGAATAATAATAATTACTAGTATCGCCTTTGGTCGAAATTCGACCATTTAAAAATTGATTTTGTTTTTTTTTTTTAAACATTTTAACCGAACTCATACCGGACCTTTTTCTTTTCTCCTGGTAATAATTTTGTTTGGATTTTTGTTCTAATTTCATTTAATTTACGTAGTAATTTTCTTTCCTTAATTTTCTTTTTTTATTTAATTTCATTTATTTAATTTAATTTTTAAATTTTATTTATTATCCATTTATTTTATATAATTATAAAAAAAAAAAAAATAGAAAAGTTTTTACTCAAAACTTTAGACAAAAGTAAAAAAATGTTAACATCTATAATGCACTACGTTACCAAGCGGATGCTGGCGCCACCATCAACACATCTTGGAAAGCGGTGAGTTCAAATCCTTTTTTTATATTTATATATATAACTGATTCGATGTGAATTTGTAAAAAAAAAAAACTATTTAAATTCCTTATAAAAAAAAAAAAAAAAAAAAAAGGCAGTTTGCATTAGAATTTTTTTTACATGGTGATTTATAAACCATATTTGTAAATTGTCAAAACTTTTCTAATATTAATATCACTTTTACTATACCTATTCATATTCATATTAATTTATTCATAATATTGATTTTTTTTGAATTAAACTCCTTGTATTATTATTATTATTATATTGTTATAATCAAAACTCAAAAAAAAAAAAAAAAAAAAAAAAAAAATGAATTGAAATAATTATCATATAAAGTTGTTTATGTATTTATGAACATAAATTGGTGTAATTATTTCTATCCCAAAAGAGTTTAGTTGAACATGGAGTGCTAAACTTTTGGCCGGCTGGTGTGGATTATGTGTAGTCCTAGGCAAGTATAAGTTGCTGTGTAGTCCTGACAGGGTTTGTGGTACTGACGGATATACTGGAATGGACGTTTGACGGAGTCAGCGATAGGGAATTACATACAAATGCTAAATGGAGTCCTTATGTAGTTCACGGCTGCTAATCAGAAAGTGCAGATCAAGGGTGGGATGACTCCAGCTGACTGACGGAGACTTAGGGTTGTGTTTGTTTTCTTACTTCGGGTATTTCTTATCGCTAATTTTTTTCTCGTAATCAGTCTTAATCTTTTCTATCTTCTTATCTATTTTCCCTGTTTTTTTTTTCTTCTTTTATAAATTTTTTTTGACACGAATTTTTTTATGTATTGAGCTAGAGGTGTGCGCATAATGGCAAGAACCACCCCAAAAGCCGTCGAGCAGCCTGGAATGCCACCGTGTCATCCGCCGGAAGTGCTGCACACCCTCCCAACTCGGCTCATTACAACCAGCAGGAAACCACAGAATAGTAACTCCATTCTGAGTTTCCATGTTCTGTGACTATTACTTTCAAAGCTATTCGATATCAAAAATTTGGCTTATATATGTGGATCCCTTTGTCCAATGCCCGTTCCAGCACCCTACTTCCCCTATTTTGCTTTCTAGTAGAAGGATATCACCACATGGGAACTTCAAATTGAGTTTAATTGCTATACGGCATTTACTTCCAAAGCTATTAAAACTTTGAATTGGATGGGTGGTGCCATGCCCGCTTGTCTAATGGTTGTTAAATTTTTCTAGTCGAAAAACAGGACTAAATATAGATTCGTGACTTATAGTTCGAAAGTTATACCGAAAATTTGGGCAGCTGAAAAGTGCCACGCCCCTCTTTCAACGCACATAAAATGTAACCAGTGTGGTTGGTGTGATTTGAGGTCGAATACCAATTTCCTGTGTGACATACAACTCTAAAGCTATTCGATATCGGAAATTTGGGTTGTATGGGATGTGCCACGCCCACCATAGATATTCGGTGCACTCCTTCTCCCTACTTTTATTGATTAAAACAAATTATCAAAATCGGTCGAGAAACACGGGAGCAAATGGTCTGCCTACGCCTATTTATATAGAGATAATAATAATGTAAATAGCAGAGATGGGGGTAGTGCACTAAATTTTCAGCTTCAGCTGACACGTACTGATATTGTAAAATTATTCACTACTTCCAAGTGGTGTTGACTGATGAATAAAAAAATATAAGCCCCACTATTCATTAGTGATAGTGATAGTGAAAAATTTTTTCACTAAAATTCATTTAGTGCAACTTTTTATTTTACACTAAAATTAATAGTGCAGAAAACAAACCCGAACACTGAAAGTTTTCACTCAATTGAAAGAAAAGGTCAACAGTTTATTTTGAATAATTGCACTTATATAAATTTAAAATTTCAAAATTTTAAATTTTGAGTGGAAACATTTTTAATTGCAGCTTTCATGTAGTGACTGCTCAAATTTTGCACTATTTGAGTGTAGTGCAGATCTAGTCACTACCACTCAATTTAGTTGTAGTGCAACAAAATAACACTATCACTAAAGTCTCTAGTGATAGTGAAGAGCTGTTTCACTATCACTAAGCTGGCAAAAAAATAATGAAAAACATAATTTCTTTCAATATATTTAGTGGTAGTGAACTGTTGAGTGCACTCACCATTTAGTGCAAAACCCCCATCTCTGGTAAATAGTAATGGTAGTCGTTTGGCCATTTTATTTTAAATAATGGAATTTACAAGTCTTTAATTTGTTTTCAGGATCTGCAACTTGCTTTAGAAAATGGAATGGATGAAATTCTCCGTCTCAGCCCGAATATAGTTTCAGCTGTGCTGGAAGAATCTGCACAAGAACATGTGCAAGAAGACCAGCAGCCGACGAGCTCAGCACGAGCCAAACGAAAGTTTCAACGACGGAAGAGGAGAATTTCTGCTGCAGACGACTCGCGAGAGCAGTTTGCAAAAATAGCGAAGCAACAAGCAGATGCTATGACGGTAAATCAGTATACACACATAAATTAGTATTGCTTTGATATTAAAAGGGCCGCAATATAAAACTAATCCCTTCTTTTGCTTATATTTTAGATGATTGCAGAATCACTGAAAATGCAAGCAGAGGCAAACAAAATGCAAGCAAATACTCTTGAACGTTTAGTAGGTACGTTTGAAACCTACACAGCAAGTATTCAGAGCATAATGGAGTATGTCACTGCGGTGAACCATATAGAAGAAGTTGGCTGAATTAAATTTAAGTTAATGTTAATACTAATTTTCACTATGTTCTCTTTTTTTATACTGTTTTTGATATTATCTCTTATGTAAGGTGTTTTTTAAGAGCTTGAGAACTTTAAATATTAATACAAGACTGAAATATTGTTGGAATGAATATTTTTTATTATAATCTGCTAGATAATTTCATGGCATTTACTTTTTATGTATGATTTGCGGCATATGTCCGCCGCGACTACGAATTACATAGTCCATTCGATCAGTCTAATTTTTCAATCCACAAGCCATTGACTAATCACAAATACATCCATTAAAACTGACTGTTTGTAAATGTTTTTTAATAAAAAGTAAATGCCATGAAATTATATAGTAGATTATAATAAAAAAATAATCGTTCCAACAACATTTCTATCTTGTATTATTATTTAAAGTTCTCAAGCTCTTAAAAAATACACCCTTTATTTTTAATTGAATAGTTTTGTTTAATCTTTTTTATGCCAATACTCTTTCTAAACACCATTCTTTTCTTATACTTGTACTTTCTTCTTTTACTTTAAATACTAATATTAAATTCAATAAAATGTTAATCCTTCTTTTCGATGTTTGTGTGAATTTTCTTTATTTGTTTATAAACTAAAATTGTTTTTATACACAAAAATGTACAGAAGATTTTTACACTCCATGTGTCACGACAAGTGAGTAAATAACGATGCGTCACGAGAAGGGTTAAGTGAACGATGCTGAAATAATTCGTTCTTGAATGCGTCTTGCCAAAGCTGTAGGTTGAAGGTTTTCTTCGATTTCCTGTACAAGTTCAATCTGCGAGGCACTGTTATTATTTGTTTGAGGTGAGTTTTCTGCTTCCTCTGATGTGAGTGTTCTTAAACGCATGTTATGCAGAGCAGCGCACGCATTTACAATCTTCCCTGCAAAACCAGGCTCGTACATAAGAACCCTTTGTTGAGAAAGACACCTCCAAGTTCCTTTAAGTACTCCAAAAAGCCTTTCAACGCAGTTTCTAGACTTGCAAAGGGCTTCATTATATCGAAACTTTGGTGAATATTCCGGCTGGTGTGGGAGAGGAGTCATAAGCCAAGGTTCTAGAGGGTAACCAGAATCCCCTGAAAATGTATAATAACGTATATCGTTTCACAAAATTTTATTCTATAATTAAAACCTATTAGGAAAGTTCGATGATCTCCGTTTTCAAATGACCGTTTCATCACATCACGAATAGCAGAGGATCCCCAAATATATGAGTCATGTCGGGCCCCAGGATATCTTGCATTAACGTTAAGAATTTTTAGATTTGGATCACAAATCTATATTGAATAAATAATATAAAATTTCTACAAAATACTTGTTTCTATATCTTACCATTTGGACGTTAATGGAATGGTATCCGTGGTGATTGACATAAGCTTCTTCATGTCGTTTTGGACCGATTATTGCCACGTGAGAGCAGTCAATTGCACCTATGGCACCGTCAAAAGGTTCTCGGGCATTACGAAAAACATTGCGAGCTGCTTCTCGCTCTAACTGCGTCACAGGGAATCTCACATTTGGCCGAAACATTTTCGAATTTATTGCGTCCGTAACTCGATGAATGGATCGACTTATGGATGACTGGCTCATCGAAATTCCATTTTGCTCACCTACGGGGCGTTGGTAGCAGCCAGTCGCATAAAATCGCAATGCTGCAAAAACCTAAAAAAATGGAAAAGTTCCAATATTTTCATGAATCATTAAACAATATTTACTTGATTTTCAGCTGATAGACCAGTGATTCTATTTCGCTGTAAGCGATCTTCCAATAAGTCGATGAGCTCATGTGTTATATTTGGCGTGAGCCGATACAATTTTTTGAATTTTTTCAACTCCAAATCAAAAGGAGAATCAACTCTTCGAAGAAATGATCGTTCTAAATTAATTTCACGAACATGAGCTTCAGTCGCTAGGAGCGCAGCATCCATTGCCAAATAACTAAAAGCCATTTAAAGCTACAAGAAAATACCAAAAATTAAATTTCTTCCATTCAATATAATTTATCAAAAATAATTTTACTTTCAAAAACTTACAGATATTTCCGATTCACTTTTCTACAACAAAATATTCGTCGCAAGTTGTGCGATTTGTTTGCGACAAACTTCCGATAATTTCACCGACAAAATCGGAAAAAGTGTTTACTGAATACCACTTTCCGAAAATTATCGCAAACAGAACTTTGCGACACCGAATATCGGCCGAAATGTGTTACAGAATCCCACTACAGGTGAGTACTGTAGTAGAGTAACAAAATATTTGGTCCTATTCGGCAAAATATTTGGGCCTATTCGGCGACATCTGTTATTCTGTTACACATTGGGACGAATTAATAAATTGAGTGGAGTGGAGTGAACTCAGCTCAACTCGAGTTTACTCTGATCGGTATGAATAAACCATATGAATAAAACTTACTCAACTCCACTCTACTCATGTTTTTCTTTGACATTGAGTGTTCACTCTGAATAAACATCGCACCCTCAGTTTTTGTTTATTTCGTATTAATAAAAACTGAGATCACTCAGCAAAAGTTGAGTGTGCTATTTAGCTGCCTCAGCCTTACTCAAGCTAAGCAAATGCCGTATTTGCAAAGAACTAAGATATAAGGAAGCGCTGTTGTTCCTCATAAATGAAGTGTGCTAGTGTTTTGACAGTTCTTATATTGAGATCTCGATATCGAAATGGCGCGCAATTGATAGGCATATGTATGATATTTTCTTTGAAATGCTTTCGGAAAGAAATGACTTGTGCGCTATGCAAGGCTTGAAATAAAATTACTTCGGATTTCAATATTCATAATCAAGCAAGTTCAAGTGATGACATTCATTGTCTACTCTGTATTTTTAACTTACGAAATAACAATATTCATTGTTTACATTTTCAATAGAAGCAATGTCAAAAAACACTTCCTGTCTCGCTCTAACGGGTACTTCATCACACGTACGCTGTATGTGAGGGAAACACCATTTCCTTATATCTTATTTCTATGCGTATTTGTCATTTATTTCCCATTATACAGTTCACATTTCATTTGGTTTCATTCACGTATTTTGGTGTTTTGGTTTTCAAAAAATAAAATGGCCAATTTGTTGAATTTTTTCTTTGATTCCGACGAAGAAGACGAAGGTGAAATACGTGCAGTTTAGAAGTATATAACAAGAAGGTCAGGAGACGATAACAATTATCACCAATTATACCGTTTCACACGTGAAAATGTTCATTATTTGTGGAGTGCGCTCAGTTTTTATTAATTCGTCCCAATGTCTTCATAAATCACATCCATTTCTATTAAAATGAAAACTATTTTCAAAATAATGGAATGTGCCTGGTTACATTTAAAAAACAACCGTAGCTGTTTAACAGATGCTGTCATGAGTAAACACTCAAACTATGTTTTTTTGCCCTCAGAGTGGAGTGGAGTTTTTTTAATACGGATTTCACACTCCACTTAACTAACATCGCACACTCAAAATGCACACTCAAGCACTCCACTCCACTCGTGCACTCATTTTTTATTAATTCGTTCCATTTTCTATTATCAATCGTAACAGATGCCGATCATAAAAGATCTGTTCAAATTGGTTTTCAGTATATCGAACTTTTATGGCACCCTGTTATCAATCTTCGAAAATAAAAATCTATTACAATTCTGTTAACTTCTGTTATGAAACAGCTGATTGTTGTAAATAAATTTATTCATAGCAAACAAAATGCAGAGCGGAAAAGTAAGTTAAGGGTTGTTTTAGGCAAATGCTAATTATAAATTAAAGAATCGTTTTTCTTCAGTATATTTCAGTCGTCTTTAAATTCGCTGCTGATACTCTGACGTTCATAAGCAAATAAAAAAAAAACACAACAAAATGCAGCCAAAGCATGTTGTTACCGGCGCTGCTGGCCAAACTCCTTCTCATCTTGCATTTGCTCGATATTCGTCATATAGTTGGTGTATTCGAGGGTGTCGTTATGGAATAGCCGATTGTGCACTACCTCTACTACGTCAAATTCTACCAACAACTGATCCAGCTGTGGGCTTCAAGGATGTTGCCGCTGCCTTCATAGTTGGATTTGCTCTCCGCGAACGTGAAAATTTATAAGATGCAGGGGCAGGCGGTGGATCTACATGCACGCAAGGATGTTAAGGTGCACAGATTGCTGTAAAAAAAATAATTTTTCGACTAAATTCCCTGATGCTAGAAATATGACAGTGTGCAAAAAATCAGTATGGGGTGCCGACTTACTGCAGGGAAAATTTGGTGAGACCGAGGAAAAGCGTGGCGCTGCTCTGATTTCCGCACGTAAAATGTCTTCTGCCATGTGTGCCGCTAAGGCTGCTTGTAATCATATGCACGATTGGTGACACGGCACTCTTGCTGGTCAGTACGTCTTACGTGACATTTCGGATGGCAGCTATGGAACGCCCAAGGATTCCAACGCATTCCCTGTCGTGATCTCAAACAAGCAAACAAATATTTTAAGGTTTGCAGATCAATGATTTTGCAAAGTCTAAGCTCGTTATAACAGCCAATGAATTAGTTGAGAAGAAAACAGAAGCAAAGACTGTGTGCAATGCAGATTGCACGCAATGGGTGTTGGCTAAATCATTTGTATTTTGTATTTTAAACCAAAAGTTTATAAATGTTTATACTGTGTAATGAGAACTATATATACAACTTTAAGAATAATATGTTTTATAACATATTTACTTTTAATAAAATGAATATAACTTAAATATTAATATTTTGTATACGGCCTCTAATTACACGGTGTAACAGTGAAAATAAACTCGGCTCGAGACATAGTAGAGGTTGTAGGTCTAGTTGAACATAAGATAACTGCATACTTAGTTTTGTGAATATACCCTCAAAATCGGGATTTGTGGTCAAAAAACCGATTTTAGGTAGGTGCATGTATAGTTTGTTATGTAACTCCGTTATATCTAGCTCAATTTTAAAAATTTAAACATAGATAAAAAGAAGAAAAATATACCCTTAATATAATATACAGACCGTTTTTTTACAAAAAGAATTGACAAAGTTACAGGTAAAATCATTTGAAAATTTCTCATTTCTTCTTAATTTTTTCAACTTTAACAACGTTTTGTTAACAAATTTTGTTTTTTGGCACTATTAGTTTTAGTAGGATTCTGAAAGCCTGTTAAATTTTGCGTTCAACAAGCTATCATTTACTTCAATTGGCTGAAATACAAATGCACTATCGAATTTTTAGTATTCGTAAAAAAATACAATAAATTTTTTTTTTTTTTTTTTTTCTAAAAATGTTTATTTGATCTTTTTCGTTTATATATATTATAATCGATTTCACGTTTTAGGGACCAGCAGTAGTCTGCCAGCATGTTTATGGAATTTTTTCCCTAAAAGCTGGTTTCTATAGCTTCCATCTCCTGGTGGAACCTTTCTCCTTGTTCATCACTAAACTGCCCAAGGCTATTCGGGAAAAAGTTTATATGGGAGTGCAAAAAATGTATTTTAATTGACATATTGCAGCCCATTTCTTCGTAGGCACTTAAAAATTCATTTACAACATCTAAGTAATTTCGACTCTTCTTGTTGCCGAGGAAATAAATGCATATCGAAATAAAACTATTCCAAGCTCTTTTTTTCAACTGGATTTAATTTAGAAACGAAATCAGTGTCCAAGAAAATTTCCCGAATTTGTGGGCCCACAAATAAACCTTAGAATAACCAAAATGAATAAATAACTTTTATAAAAGATTTGAACGTGCAGGATACTTTCTTTGATTTTGGCCTCACTTAACCTAGGAAACGCTGCAATCAGATTTTTTTTTTTAGCTTTGAACCAAGGATTTCAGGTGGAATACATATTCAGTCAAGTCTGCCTTGGTTCGAAAATGAGATGATAGATTCGTGGGAAGAAAAGGGCAATCAAGTGAAACACGTGTAGGATGTTCTAAGCATGGTGGAACATCCTTATATTTATTAGTCGCACGACTATCCCATTCGCAAATAATGCAAGGATACTTGGTATATCCACCTTGCATTCCAAACAGTATTGTTAGAGCCTTTAAGTCGGCGACATACATATATCAGAATTTAACATATCAAGAATCACACAAAAAGTTTTTAAATAAATCATACTCTTGCAAGATCCCTCAATAAACAAACGCCATTCATTCGGAGCGTGTTTGTGGTTGAAAACTACAAACAGTTCCGTCACATCCGGGCAATACACCAGCTTTATGATAATATATTTAAACGAAAAAGGTCAAAAAAACATTTTTAGAAAAAAAAAAAAAATTTTTTTGTATTTTATTACGAATACTAAAAATTCGATAGTGCTTTTGTATTTCAGCCAATTGAAGTAAATGATAGCTTGTTGAACTCAAAATTTAACAGGCTTTCAGAATCCTGCTAAAACTAATAGTGCCACAAAACAAAATTTGTTAACAAAACGTTGTTGAAGTTGAAAAAATTAAAAAAAAATGAGAAATTTTCAAATGATTTTGCCTGTAACTTTGTCAATTCTTTTTGTTAAAAAAACGGTCCATATATTATATTAAGGGTATATTTTTCTTCTTTTTATCAATGTTTAAATTTTTAAAATTGAGATAGATGTAACGGAGTTACATAACAAACTATACATGCACCTACCTAAAATCGGTTTTTTGACCACAAATCCCGATTTTGAGGGTATATTCAAAAAACCAAGTATGCAGTTATCTTATGTTCAACCAGGCCTATTACCTCTTCTATGTCTTGAGGCAAGTTTTTTGATTTGTTTTCATTTTGTAACACCGTGTTATTTATATTGAAAACAATTTTTTTCGAGCTCTAGGCCAAGCATGTTGTCAACAAGACAACATGAAGAACAAAGAAGGCAACAACCAACAACAACAACAACGGCTCTGTATAGAGCAAATCACACAGCTTGACTATACAGACTGTTTCATTTCATGCCAAAAACAAATTCCGGGTAACTTTCTCGGCATATTGGCAGTATATGTAGAACCTAAGTAGCTTGAGTGGATCACAGTGTAAAGTCATACAAAGGCTACTGATGAGTTGGTGTAGCGGCCAATGAAACAGTCTGTATAGTCAAGCTGTGTGATTTGCTCTATACAGAGCCGTTGTTGTTGTTGTTGGTTGTTGCCTTCTTTGTTCTTCATGTTGTCTTGTTGACAACATGCTTGGCCTAGAGCTCGAAAAAAATTGTTTTCAATATAACTTAAATATTTAAAAGTAGTAAGAAATGACTGGGCCGGACCCCCATGGCCGAACCAAAGTATATTTAAAGTCTTATAGCATCATTTTATAAATCCCTGCACATCACTGCACGCTGCGTTGTTTAAATTCGCAATTTATAAAACGCAACACTGCACGCCGTGATCTTCAGCGTTGAGTAACGCGATAGCGTAGTGAAAACAGTACAAAGTTCGCATTTTATAAAACGCTGCACTTGAAATTCGTTCACTTAAACTGTCACTTTCATCACTTGCTCTTGAGCTGCCGTTAGAACGAATAAGTTGGCATTGAAAGGGTAATAACTGTTTGTTTCACTCATATATTCTTAAATGTTTACATATATCGTTTGAATATAGGTTAAAGACAGCAACAACGAACCAACAGTTCGAAATGTTGCTAAAAGAAATAAAAAAACTACCGCAGGTAGCAAATGTGTACGCCAGTGTTTGGCGTTTATATTGCAATTTCAATTTAATGATAGCTGAAAAGAACAGCTGATATGGTTGCCAACAAGTCAGAATTTGGTGAATCTTTAATATTTCAAATATTTGCAATAATGATGCTAGTTTTATTTTACATGTGACAACCCTAAACTGTTGTTGACTGACAGTTCACCGTGGTAACGTAACATAGCTAACGCAATAACGTAGTGATTAATAAAATGCAAATTTTTAATCCAAGTGATGCGCCGCGTTAGTGTTGCGTTTCATCACGGTGATTTATAAAATGATGCCATTAAGCAGCCAATAAAATGTTTATTTGTAAAATCATTGACCAAATTGGTTACGCTTTCACTTGACCTCGATGTGCTGGACTGAGACAGTCCAAAAATGTTGTTGCTTCCTATTGAGGCTGGGTAGGATATCAATAAAAATGCAGCGCTGTTAGTAGATATAAAAAGTAATTAAAAAAATGTTATTTGAATTAACTCAACAAATAAAGACTTGAGTTTATAAAAAGGTATGTTTGTGGCTGTGGCGTCCGTGGCGTAGTTGGTTAAAGTGCGTGGCCTCTATGTCAACGAACCTGAAGACCCGGATTCGAACCCCAGCAGCGACAGAAAATTATTTCAATTAAAATAATTTTTCTGTATGGCCGCCACTTCTCTGCAGACAATGGCAAACCTCAGAGAGTAATCAAAATGCCATGTAAAGCTTCTTGAGAATAAGAACATTTCGTTCATCGCCGTTCGGAGTCGGCGTTAAGCCTGTAGGTCCATTTCTCGGTCAACTGTGTACAAACTTAATAACACGCACAACACAATTGATCATAAGAAGCTAGGTCAAAGTCCTTTCAAGGGCGGCCAGTTATTTATTTTTTATTTATTTTATGTTTGTGGCTACTAAAAATACTTCCAATTTGCTCTTGAGCAATCGAGCATTCACCTTATCCAATCAAAATAGTTAAGGAAGCGCACGTCAGGAAGCTCGAGTTCTTCTTAAAAAATAGTTAATTTAACACAAAGATATGCGTATATTTATACTTAACAATTAGTTTACTCACATTTTTCGCCTTTTTTCGGAATTTCTTATTGAAATTCTCAGATAAACATCCATTTCTTCTTTGATTTGATACAAAATTTTTATTAAAAATCCTTCGGACAATGACTACGCCGTAGCTCTAATTAATAAGGGTTTTTTTCAAACGTTTAAGGAAAACAAAAAATGCTTGAGTTATACAAATACAGAGCAATGAATATATGAACAAAAATTATATATATATATATGAGATGAGAATTAAATGCTGCAGCTATAGTTAAACTATTTGCCAGTTTCCATCTTATTCTGCTTTCCTGCGCCATTCTGAGCCTGGTCAACAGACTTGCCGCCATCCTGCAGTTGAGGTTGTTCGAGTGCTTTGACGCTCAGATGAGCTGGTCCTGTCTGTTGAATCTGAACGATGCGCTCATTCTGTTTGAGTGCCTTACGGCGGTGGTGCCTTGACAGTGAGTATACCATCTGACGAAGTTGTTGAGACCACATCGTGGGAATCATAGTCCTTGGTCAGCGTTTACTTTCGCACAAAGTGACGGTGAATCAAACCGAGATCGTCTTCGCTTTCCTCGTGCTTTCCCTCGACAACAATAGTTTTGTCCACAGTCTTTACAGTCAATTCATTCGGCTTGAACTTGGACACATCCATGCAAACTTGAAAAGCCTCGTTGCCAACTGTGGGCAACAGTTGCCAAGAAGAGACTTCGTCCTTGCCGCTGCCATGACGAATGGCACCACGACGAGTCAAAGCATGATGGTGCCGATCATACGGCAAATGGTGGCGACATGGATGCAGTAGCAAGGATGGACGCGATGAACGAAAAACCTCCATGGGATGTATGCCAAAACCAAAGTCATCGTCCAGAAGGTGATCCAAATCGCCTGCTAGTGAATTATACTCAGTATCGAGTTCGCGTGCCAAATTTACCAACAGTGGAACGATACCCTTTTTGTTTAAGTTTTCGCAACCTTTTCTTTGTACGCTTTGTTTGAAGATGTACTTGTTTTGTTGAAGTACTTTGGATTTTTTTCTTTTTTAAAAAGTTAACTTGATTTTACTTTGAATAGATCCGCGAAACGCTGCGTATTATAAGCTAGCTCAAATCATTTAAAAAATAAAATGTCACTTCAACATAATTTGTTATGATAAAAGACTCAAAAATCTCTCTGTTATTCTGTTATGGTTTTTAACAGATTTCATAACAGATTTTGTCGCGCTGAATACCAATTATAGAATTCGGAATAGATTTTTTGACAGTTCAAAAATCTGTTATGATTTATAACAGATTTCATAAGAGATTTTGTCATGCAGAATACGAATTTTGAGCTCGTAACAGATTTTTAGACAGCTAAAAAATTTGTATTGGAAATCATAATAGAATAACAGAATTTCTTCATAAAAGATTGCGCAGAATAGGCCCAATTGTGGTAGACAAAATTAACAGTTTTTAATACTCTATTGATTTAAGTAGGTTATATTAATTTCTTAGACGGCAATGTTTCCTCTCCGATCTTCTATCTCTTTGTTTTTATAATATTGCTATGTTACAGACCCATCAAGTCGGAGTCGATCAATTGTTTTGCTTTTTTTTTAAGAGAGCACCTAACCCTTCTTTGCAATTTAATCAAAAGTAAACAATTTCAGTAGTGAAAAGTTTAATTATTATATTTTAATATGGTTTATACATTAAAAAATTCTGATTTAATTGAAACTTGGTTTGATGCAAGTTGGAATAAAAAGATTGATGTGATACTTGCATTTGCAAAACTAAAAATTGGCGATAACCCGCATAGTGAAAAATTGTTACTTAGAAAGCTGTCGGTTTTTAAATCTTTTGTGCTAAAAAATTTTCGGGAGTGCAATTATAGAAAAGATTTATTTCTAAAAACCTATTCTTCCTAGCTAAGTTGGCAGTTATTCGCAACTGAGAATCCCGATGATATATGTTCATTTGTTCAAATTTGAATTATCACAAACCCTTATGCAGTGATTAAAATTTTACGGATACCCTATATAAGTGGTAAGCGCGGAAGACCTCAAACAGATTTTCAAAAGTGCGGAAACAAAACAAAATTACGAAAAGTAGAGCAATTATTAAAAAAAAGTATTGCATCCGAAATATTGGAACAACGAAAAAACAGAAGCAATGACCAAGAAAAAGACAAAAAAGCAAAATGTTTGACTTCTTTTGAAGCCTTAGCCTTGACCTTCGACTTAGATCTTTCCGAATAAAAATATTTGGTGCTGCGAAAAATTGTAAACTATTTGCACAATTACTGTTTCCCGAACTTATGTATATGTGATTAGGAACTTAAAAAAGTCTTTAGTTCCACTTATACCCATTATGGAGTTAGCCATATAATTATTTTAACAGATGTATCAGCTGAAGTAGATTTTAGAATTCTAATGCGAACGACAGCAAATAGAGTACTGGAGTTATTTCAAAATACAGAGAACTCGGGAAAAGTATCGTTGATATGCAAGTGGAGTATGGATGGTAGTTCTAACCATAGTGTGTACAGGATGAAGTATGATTTGAATGACCAAACTAGTTTTGTTTTTTTTTGTTTTGACGTTACGAAGATACGTTTTACCGCACAGGTTTCCAAAAAAGTTGAAAAATTCATTTTTTCAAAATTCATCGGCGTTGCATTGAATTGTTACCCGCTGAGTATAAGAGCTATGACTAAAAAAATGGTACGACCGTTAAGGTTAATTTTTTGACTTAATTATAAAAATAAAACAAAAATTCAGAACTTCATCGGGACGCGGTGGGAGCTGCTTAAGCAACGCAACTGAAAATTTGTTACATGGAATTATTACTCGCCGAGTATTAGTGCTAGGATTTAAAATATGGTATACCAATAAAGGCCTGTTAAGCCCTTACAACTAAATTAGACAAAAAATTTCTGACATCATGGGGACACAGAAAGAGCCGCTCAAATATCGACAATGCAATATTGATGCGTTTCATTAAATTTTTACTCGGTGAGTATATAAGATATGAAAAAATGTTCAAGGAAAATGATGGATTTATACTTGGCCTTACGACAAAAATAAAAAAAAAAATCACCAAGTCACCAGGTCGTGAATACAGCAACTTATGTAACAGAAATGTAATATCGTTGCATGGAATTATTACTCAATCAGGAGACGTGCTGCGGTAAATTTTGTTTTACGACAGCATAGATGTGTTATTACGCCTCACAACTAAAATAAACAGAAATGTAATATCGTTGCATGGAATTATTACTCAATCAGGAGACGTGCTGCGGTAAATTTTGTTTTACGACAGCATAGATGTGTTATTACGCCTCACAACTAAAATAAAAAAAAAATTCATAAGTCATAATTTCAGGGTGGTAACCACATAATGCAGTAAAAATGCTACAACCATGAAAAAACGTTACATGGTAAATGGTACGTAACGGCAAATTTTAAGGAACGAAATGGAGGTGAGGACTTCGGGCACATGACAAAAATAACAAAAAAAAATTGACGGCGTCATGAGGCCCCTCAACGAACTGCCTAATGTGACGCATATGCATCACTTTTGCTGGATAAACTGCATGCGGCTAACGCTAATGTAATGCACCAAGGAAAAACACAACCATTGGAGAAGCAAATGAAAAAAAAATTTAATACCAGCACCAGCACCAACACCAGCACCAACACCAAGACCAACACCAAGACCAACACCAACACCAACACTAACAAAAACAGCAACATCAAAACCAACAAAAACAGCAAAAACAACAACAACAGTAACAACAACAACATTAACAACAAAAACAACAACAACAACAACAAAAACAACAACATCAACATCAACATCATCAACATCAACATCAACATCAACATCAACATCAACATCAACATCAACATCAACATCAACATCAACATTAACATTAACATTAACATTAACATTAACATCAACAACAAATCTAGTTAGTTATGATTTCAACAGTTTTTTTGTGGCAACCAACTCTGCTCACAAATAACAAAATAACACAGTGAAACCGGACTATAGAAGTGGAAAAGGACTATGAAATGAATTAGATGATTAATTAAAACAAAAATTAAGACACACCATTCCAAACTAGGAAAGGGATGCAGTATATTTGAAGTCAAGAATTTGGTCATGGATTAAAAGAAGAGTTTAGACATGAAATAGGAGTATGAAAAAACGTCACCATGTCAAAACCTACGAGTGTGTCCACGACACAGCCAACTCTTGTTTTCATTGCGTTTGTGCCTCTAAGGTAATAATCAAATTGTAAAAAGATTCTTAACTAATTTGTTGGAGATGTGAACATTTTGTTTCCTTTTATTGTAGATTAATTAATAAATCAGGAAATATATTGTGGCTGAACAAACCACCTTCATCGACGCAAAAGAGGATAAAAATACAATTCTACGGGAGAGTGATTATATAAACACAAAAATTAATAATTGGTAATGCGAAGTAATTAAATTATGTGACAAGGTTTATGAGGTATCATATCAAATGCATTTCACTAGTATTGATGGTGTGGTTGCAAAAGTTTTAACAAATACAAATGTAGCGAACAAATGCTTTATATGCCAAGCAAAACCAACAGAGATGAATTAAGCAGAATTTTTGCGAGTTCCGAAGTCAAAACTTTATAAATATGGGAATAATTGTACTTTAGAGCCCATGCTTAAATATTTTTTTTCTAATTTTTATAATATGTGTATGCGCCTCCTAAGCCTAATGGTGCAAAAAAAAAAAGGTCGGTCTTGAATGGTTTAGGAGATAAAAATCGGGAAAGTTTCAAAATTCAGTGCAAATTGCCAAGTGCGTGGAAGAGGGCCCAAGACCAAATATTTTTTTTCTTATTTTTATTATATGTATCTGGTCTTCCTAAGCCTAATGGTGCAATAAAATTTTGTCGGTTTCGAATGGTTTCGGAGATAAAAATAATAATGTATTATTATGTAAAAGGGCAAATTACCTTCCACGCACTTAGAAATTTGCGGTGAATTTTTAAATTTTCCCGATTTTTATCTCCGAAACCATTAGAGACCGACAAAATTTTGTTGCACCATTAGGCTTAGGAGCACCATATACATATAATAAAATTAAGAAAAAAATATTTGGGCTTGGGCCCTCTTCCACGCACTTGGAAATTTGCACTGAATTTTGAAACTTTCCCAATTTTTATCTCCTAAACCATTCGAGACCGACCTTTTTTTTTGCACCATTAGGCTTAGGAGGCGCATATACATATTATAAAAATTAAAAAAAAAATATTTAAGCATGGGCTCTAAACTACAATTATGCCTAAATATGGACTATCGATACTTCACTGTTGGATTCGTTTTTTGAGTGCTGCTCACATATATCATATAGATTGGATTTTAAAACATGGCAAATACGAAACGAAAAAAAAAAATGTTTCAAGCAGAATAAAACCCGTATTCAAAACGAATTTAAAACAAAAATGGGACTTTTAGTTGACTACGTAAGCAAGGTTTTGGTATCACAAACGATGGCAACACAGCTCGGCGTTTTTTCAGCGATATAGAGATATCAGCCGAAATAACAAAAGTTGATAAACGGCTTATTTTATGTTTTCAACTATAAATAAAAATAAATAAATAACTGGCCATTTCAGCCCTTGAAAGGACTTTGACCTAGCTTCTTATGATCAATTGTGTTGTGCGTGTTATTAAGTTTGTACACAATTGACCGAGAACCGGACCTACATGCTTAACGCCGACTCCGAACGGCGATGAACGGAATGTTCTCGTTCTCAAGAAGCTTTACATGGCATTTTGATTACTTTGAGGTTTACCATTGTCTGCAGAGAAGTGGCGGCCATACAGAAAAATTATTTTAATTCAAATAATTTTCTGTCGCTGCTGGGGTTCGAACCTGGGTCTCCAGGTTCTTTGACATAGCGGCCACGCACTTTAACCAACTACGCCACGGACGCCACAACTATATTGAGAACATTATCCTGTGGCCTAAAAATTAATACAAGTACATTTAATAAGCTTCTGGCAGAGTGCAGAAGTAAGTATATTGAAAAATATAATTGGTACTATATGTCAAATTCGATACATAAGATTTTGGTTCCTGGAAGCAATGTTATAAAATTTTTCGATTAGCCAATTGGTAATTAATTTCATTATTATATTAATATATTACTATATATTAAGTTTTCTTATTTTAAGGGTGCTTGTCTAAAGAGGCTTTAGAAGCAAGGCAAAAAGACATCCGCAAAATTCACTTGTTGCATACAAGAAAAACATCGCGAGAAAACACAAATAAGGACTTGATGTCTCATTTGCTGTTGTCTTCGGATCGACTAATATCTTTAAATCGTAATATAAAACGAAAAAAGACACCAGCAGATGAGGATCAAGAAATATTTATATAAAATATAACAAATCTGAGACAATTTTTGAGCTTAGCGACCCCAAATTACTTATAGTGCCAAATTTCATCGATATCCAACTAATCCTTCTATTTTTGTCCATTGCTTGTATGGGCTCAACGCACTGTGATTAGGTTGAGCACGTTGTCTGATTTGCAAGTAGTTTGCCTTACTTGGACAATGATTGGATACTGATTTGTGCAGCCCATTACAATTTGCGCATTTATCTATTGTTGAGGTGCAGTCTAAGGTCTTATGTTGGCCGGCACAATTTGGGCAGAATGTTCGGACTCTACAGCGACAGGAGCCATGTCCAAACATTTGGCAATTGTAGCATTGTGTGATATGGGTTTTCTTAAGACGTTGGAATTCCCATCTTACTTTAACATAATCAATTATATTTCAAGGCCAAACAAAAGAGCTTTGTATGGTTTTTCATTTTTTGTGGCGTAAGTAAAAACTCATACTTATTATCTTCTTTCAATACCACATCAAAATTAAATCTTGATTGTAGAAATAGTTTGAGGCCAATCGATATTTTCCTAATGGCATAGTTAGTAGTAAATACAGCTTTGCAGATTTTATGCACATCTTCAATCGTTGCTTTTAGATAGTGATTGGAGGAATGTGTTCTTTAACGGTTTTGGTCACTAAAACTTCATCATCTATTTTCTCATTATCATTATCAAATGTCTGTAAAAGAGAAAAGTAATTACTTGATTTCACTGCATTACATGATGCATTTTTTGATTTAGTTCTTTTACTCATTTTATGAACGCTTGCGAAAATCGTGTCATCGTAATCACTAAAACGTTTTATTTTGTTAACTATTGCTTATAGAGTTTATATTGTTTTTGTTTGACATAATAGCTCATTCACAATACTGCGTTAGGTCGGTCGGCCTTTGACAGCTAGAGTAGAAACTCATGTGTTCTTATGCAGCAATTCACAATTCGACCTCAAACTTTGCTCGTACTTTGATCGTAAATATCATACGAAGGGGTAAAGTACGATATAACGAGATGAGTTGAGAAAATGTCCACTCGGTCGTGCGTTTGACATTTCGTGTTATGACGGGTTGCATTTTCTTTGAGATATAACATTTTGTGCTATGGAAGGGTTGCATTTACTTTGAGATAGCTTAATATGTGGGTGTTTTTGAGTTTCATGGGATTTGTTATATTAGCCCATGACACAGTTTATAAATTATTTGATTTATGGTATTAGAGTAATAGAATACAATTTTTGATGAATTTTATATTATATAATATTGATAAATTAATTTTCATTGATGAAATCAAATGAAATATTTTATTTTATCTCATGTTACAGTTAAAAATTATGTGATTTACGTTATTAAAGTAAAGAAATGCAAGTTTTAATGAATTTTATATTATTTTACATAGCTAAATTATTTTTCTGTAATTATTTATAATAAGTAAAAAAATTAAAAAAACTGGAAGAACTTTTTATTTATGTATTTTAAGTAAAACTTTAATTGGTAATTCAATTTGCTATTTTTTTCCAATATACAAATCGCATTTGGATTCCGACTTTCAGTCTATATTTTTAAAAGCTCTTTGAAAATTGTATGCAAGAATTATTAAATTTTTATTATTTATGTTATTACTAAATTGTTTAATGTTTTAATTTATCTATGTGATTGATTGAATTTGTTTCGTGTACAAAACAAATGTGATTGAAATCGTGTACACTGTAACTCTTTTTGGCATAATTGAAGAGGAACGAAAAATCAAATTTTACATTTTTTATTTGTGGAATATATGCATTAAGACCTTCTAAGTCCCCTCTCAAGTGTTTTAGAAGTTGTATGTGTCGGAATTTTTAAAAAAGGGCCTGAAAAAATTTTATTTTTTTTTAATTTTTCTACAAAACTAAATTATTATGGATATAAAAAAGTTTTGCTGTTACCTTTTCAATGAGCATGAAAATTAATACAATCCTTTTGAAGATATAGCATTTACGAAATAACAAAACCACCAAAGCGCAAGTATGATATAAAGATAAAATTAATATAAGTAAAAAGCGAAAAAAGTAGACATTACAGGAGTTCCACTATGCCAGAAAACCAATTAGTTTCTGAAAGTGGTTGCATATACAAAGGCATTAATATTTTCCAGACAACGTCGCAAATTTCGTATATTATTGTGTGCACTGTTGAATATCCTAAGCAGAATATCCAAGCTAGGACTTGTTTTGGAACTCCTTGCGCTAGGTAAGGATGCAATTTCAACTTACAACAAAACCAGGAAAAGCCTACAAGATGATGAAATTGGCTCCCTCCACGACGATTTATCTTAATGCGGTTCAATAAGAGCACGTAGAAGCTACGTAGAAAAACGTGTTCGGAGTCATCCTTGTTATTTTGAAAAATTGCTCCGGGTCCTTCCTTTGCATTTTTTCAAAATTCAGAGCATAAAACCCTTCCACGTCCCTTGCCATATTCAGCTCCCAAATCCACTGATTTCGAACTGACTGCACTTTCTGTGTCTTATGGGCTTCATAGGCAGCATACCCAATCATTCCAAGCAATGCAAGCAATACAAGCCCAAGAAGACTTCCATATCTTCAAAATCCATTTTACATATTTTTAAGCGCGTTTCTTGCTCAACAAATTAATAACTTTAATCTCAAAATTATATGCTGCCACACCTTTTAAAAAATTATTTACAACTATTTTCTGTACAAATAACATTAAAAAAGAGCATAAGTTATCTTTCGGATTTTTGTTTTGTAATGCATGTTTTTTATTAAAATTGCTTTTCGGGACGTACATTTTAGTGCAACTGATTTTTTAACACTATTTTTAATTTTTTATTGATTAAATCAAATAAAATCTACTTCCATTTTAAATTCCTTGATGTAGGGAAAAGAGACCTTATGTGGAATTTCTTATGTGACTGCTTGCATTGGCATCACCTAAGTTGATCTTATTGACAGACGCACGACTTGCCAAAGCAACATTGAAGAAGTAAATTTAGAAGGTCGTGCGTTCTGACAGCTGATATCGTAAAGTTTTGTCGATATAAACGTCGTATATCGACGTTGTCGATATAAAGTACGGTCAAAGGCCGACCGACCTAACGCAGTATTGTGAATTAGCTATAAATCATGTGTTCATGAGAATGCCCGACTGCTCATGAACAAATTGGAACCAATCGTGGCACATACAAAGTCTGTGATCACGATTACAGCCGTAATTTTAAAGCTATCATCACGAAATTCGATATTTAAGCTTTTATCTTTATTAATATGCATTCAAATGCAATTTTGCATATGAACTTTGATATTTAACATGTATTTTGAGTATGAAATCCAACCATCGAATAAAAACCACGCCTACCTTCCAATCAAAGTAACTTTATCAAAAAACAAAAGTGAATATTTTCTATTTTAACTATGACGACAATGTTTTTACAAATAAACATTTTATTGACTACTTAAGACTTTGAATATACTTTGGTTCAGCCATGGGGGTTCTGCCCAGTCGAAGATCATTTCTTACTACTTTTAAATATTTAAGTTCTATAAAAATATTTCATTTTTAAACTTGCATTTATAGTATTCATAACACAGTATAAGCATTTATAAACTTTTAGTGTAAAATACCAAACACAAATGCTTTAGCAACACACATTGTGTGTTGCGACTAAAACTAAAATATAAGGTGTTCTTATTCTACAATTGCATTGCACACACTCATTGCTTCGATTTTTTTCTCAACTAATTCATTGGCTGTTATAACGAGCTTAGACTTTGCAAAATCATTGATCTGCAAACCTTAAAAAATTTGTTTGCTTGTTTGAGATCACAACAGGGAATGCGAAGACAATATCCTTGGGCGTTCCATAGCTGCCATCCGAAAAAACACGTATGACGTACTAACCAGCAAGAGTGACGTGCTAGCCTTAGCGACAGACATGGTAGAAACATCTTACCTGCGGAAATCACAGCAGCGCCACGCTTTTACACGGTCTCAACAAATTCTCCCTGTAGTAAGTCGGCATCCTAGACTGATTTTTTTGACACTGTCGCAATTCTAGTATCAGGGAATTGAGTCGAAAAATGATAAACCCAAATTATGGCATTTTGGACGGCGATGATTTGCACAGACAACTTTTCAGCAATCCGTGCATTGGCACGATTTTTATCCAAACGTGTCATAGCGGTGAAACAGGCCAGAGCATTGATGTTGGCTGGATTACCGATGACCAACACCTTAACATGCTTGCGTGCATGTTGATCCAACGTCTGGCGCTGCACCTTACAAATGTTCACATTCGCCGAGAGCAAATTCTTGCGTTCCATACCCTCCTTACGTGGCATTGAATCAACCATGAAGGCAGCGGCAACGTCCTTGAGGCCCACAGCTAGATCAGTTGTTGGTACAACTTGACACCCTCGAGTACACCAACCAAAGGAGATCAAATACAATATGAGAAGCAATTTGGCCGGCAGCGTCGGTAACAACGTAAATTGGCTCAAACATTTTGTTAACTTGTGTTTTTTTTGCTTTGTTTATGAACGTTGGAGTACCATAAAAGTTCAATATACTGAATACCAATTTTAACAGATCTTTTATGATCGGAATCTGTTACGATTTATAGCAGAAAATTTGTAACAGAATAGGCCCAAATATTTGGGACATTTTTGCTCAAATTGAAAAAGACGACCGAAATTCTTTCTAAAACATATGAAAGAAATCATGTTAAATAGTTTTGTACTTCCCAAATTGTAAACTTGTAATCTCTAAATGAGTTCGCAACCAAAATACTTTCCGTCAGTCCGTCTGTCTGTCCGTCTATTTGTCTGTGATCACGATTACAGCCGTCATTTTCAAGCTATCATCACGAAATTTTATATTTAAGCTTGTATTTTAAAAAATTAAGATCAAGTTTGAAAATGAGCCAAATCGAATAAAAACCACGCCTACCACCCATACAAAGTGGCTTTATTAAAATGGTAAATTGTCTTAGAATTCCACAAACATTAATAGATGGTCTTGGAATTTTGCACATGAGCTTTGATATTTAACATGTACTCGGAGTATGAAATTCAACGAAATCATATGACAACCGTATGCCGTTTCTGGTATGTATATCTATAGTAAGTTGCTTTTAAAAAAAAAAATGTTATTGCAGATATCGCTTCATGTATATCAACGTTGGAAGTCCAGGTAGATGTAATGATTCTCAAATTTTCGTGAAATCATTACTTAAGCAGCAACTTGCTCAGTGTAGTCTTTTGGATGAAATGGGTAAATCAATATCCAACGTTAATGTACCGATATTTATTTTAGGCGATTCAGCTTTCCGATTTTCAGTAAGATTAATCAGGGTTGTTGCAGAAACCGATTGCTGTCGGAATCAGAATTAAAACCGACAAAAATTTCGCTTAGGTGTCATGAATTCTGATTTTGTCGATTTTATGTTCGAATCAGTTTCGGTGTCTGGTTTAGGTGTCACAGAAACCGATTTTATCGATTTTCTTATCGGAAATAAATCGAGCAGCTGATCGCTGTCAGAATTAAACAATTGCTCCTTTTTTATGTTTGCTTTATGGTAATTTGTTGAAATGTAAGTACATGGCTTTGCATTTGCTGAAGAAATGGGTTCTCGATTTCTGCTTCTCATTTGAGTCCATTGCAAGTTTCACCCACTGTTGACAAATCAAGCGCTCCAAAACTTGCAACACATCTGTTAGGACCTATGAGACCGTACTTCTCCCCAAGCTAATGCTGGAGTCATTTCGTACTGACCGCTAGTAAGATCCCTCTGCTAAAAAGCGCAATGCCGTTGCCAGTTGAAGCACAGGCGGAATCGACGTTTGGCGTAAATCGGATTTAATTGCATCTAACACCATAACAAACGCTTCTTTGAGCTATGAAACTGCAAAATAAACATGTGTACACATTTGTAAACACAAACCAAAACTTTAACTTTTCTCCCATTGACTCCGCCAGCTGTAGGACATTGCTGTGGTCTCTTAAAACTCTCAGGTTTATTTTTCATCAATTTCGTCCTTCTCCATTAACAAAAACGCTACCACTGCGGACTCACATTGTCTTTTAAAATTATATTGTTTAAATAAATCTTTATTGTTCAATAAATAAATGTTTAAAACGCGCACACTATCAACATTTTTTAATTTGATACAAAAGAAAAACAATTTTGTTGACAGTAAAGCAGAACAGCTGTCATTCATTTCATGTCATTTCATTTTAAGCAATAATCATTCTGAAAATGTCGTAAAAAAACACAGTTCACTGCGATCGAGCGCTTGACTCGCTTAAAAATGTACTAGGTTTATATGAAGAGGAAGAAAGAAGAAATAAACCCAGATTTTGGATTTATCCTTTCTTAGAGAAGCGGGAAATACACAGTTTGGAGGCTCATCTTTTAAAAGACGTACTGTGGGGTATTGTAGATGGGCCGGAATTTCAAAATTTTTCTCGGTTGACTATTGACATGTTTGAAGAACTGCTCTCTCCGGTAAGAAATAATTTTAAATGCAATATAATCTTTACTTTAATTAATTGATGTGTTTTTATTTACAAGGTTCGGTCAAGAATTGAAAAGCATGACACCATGATGAGATCTGCAATATCTGTAAGACTTCGACTTGTTATCACGCTGAGATATTTAGCTACCGGTGACTCATTCAGGTCATTGGAGTTTCTCGCACGGATATCAAGGAAAACAATAAGTTAATTTTTACCTGAAGCGTTGCAAGCAATTGTTGATGTCTTACAGAATCAGCACTTGAAGGTAAATGTGCAATGATAACACAACAATTTACCTAATTTCAACATATTTTTTACAGACCCCTCAAAATGAACATGAATGGCAGGTCAATGATTTCGAAAAACTTTGGCATTTCCCGCACACGCTAGGTGCTATCGACGGGAAGTACATCAGGATAAAAGCTACACCTCACTCTGGGTCTGACTTCTTCAACTACAAAGGGTTTTTTAGCATCGTCTTGCTTGGAGTTTTTGATGCCCATAGTCGATTTATTTATGTGGACATTGATGGAAATGGAAGAGCGTCTGACTTCGTCGTTTACAAAAACTGTTCCTTCTATCAGGCGCTGATATCGGGAGAACTAAATTTTCCAGCCGAAACCCCAATAAAAAGCCAAATAGAAAAAACACCATACTAATTTATTGGCGATGATATTTTCGGTCTGAACTGGAATATGATGAAGGCATTTAACCGAAATGCATTTAATTATCGCCTAAGCAGAGCACGGATGACAGTGGAGATGTCTTTTGGGCAGTTTGTCTCACGTTTTCGGATTTTCCATCGGCCTATTGAAATCTCCGTCGACTCATGTGATTTGCTTGTGAAAGCCTGCTGCATATTGACAATTTCCTTACGAACAGACGTGGGCATCCGCAACTACCTGGACAGGACAATTTGAAAACAGAACTACCGAAAACAAGTACGCTTGTCAGTTTAGAGAAAACGTGTGCAAGTATTGTGTAAATGATGGTGACGTATCATATCAATGGGAAAATTTAAAACAAAAGTTGCTGTGCTACCTGCTGAACAAATAAATTGCGAACAATTTTGTTTAAAAAATTCATGTCACTTTCATTTCAAATTTATTTTCATAGGCACTTAAAATTATGGTATATAAAAAAAGATCACATCTTTAAATTTACTTACTTATCTGGCGCTTACAACCGTAAGTCGGTTTTGGCCTCGTATAAGAAATTGCGCCAGCCATTTCTGTTCTGCACTTGTGGCGCCAGTTGGAAACACCAAGTGTAGTCAAGTTATCCAACACCTGATCCTTCCAACGAAGATGTGTTCGTCCTCTTCTGCGTTGACCACCACCGGGCACCGAATCGAATATTTTTTCGCTGGAGCGTCGTTTTCCATTCGCTCAACATGACCTAGCCAGAGGAGCCGCTCGATTTTAATGCGCTTAACTATGTCGATGTTAGCGTACAGCTCATACAGCTCGTGGTTCTATCGAATTCGGTACTCGTCATTGACGCAGATTGGACCGAAGATTTATCGAAGGATCTTTCTCTCGAAGGCTCCCAGAGTCTTTTCATCAGAACTGCTCAACGTCCAGGTTTGTGCTGCATATAATAGGACGGGCATGATTAGTGACTTATAGAGCGTGAGCTTTGTTCGTCGAGAGAGGGCTCTACTTCTCAATTGCCTACTTAGCCCAAAGTAACAACTGTTGGCAAGAGATATCCTTCGTTTTATCTCAATACTGACATCGTTGAAAGAGTTAATGCTGGATCCCAGGTAGACGAAGTCCTTAAAAACCTCGAAGGAGATGTTGTCAACAGTGACGTGGTTTTCAAGACGCTGGGACTATTTATTTGTTGACACTAGGTATTTCGTCTTATCTGCATTTACTGCTGCACTGACTTCGCGCGAGTTACGTTCCCTTCGCAACCTGACATCCCTTCCTGGAACAACACATTTAGCGAGATATCAAATGATATCGGGCTACAAAAATATAAGAAACAAATTAAAGAATTTAAATAGAAATAATAAAAACTTAAGAATCAGCAACTACTGCACTTTTGCTTGCAGCTGCAGTCGTCTCTAGTGTCGACACTAAAGTGTGCATAGCGACGACTGCAAACATACAAACATATAAACATACAAACCTATAAGCATATAAACATATATAAGCATATAAACATATAAACATATTACATATTATATATACATACGTTTGCTCTATCGTCTTATGTTTAAGCGATAACTTTTGTTAGAAATAAGTTTTAGTCTTAAGACCAACTTTAATGAATAAAGACACAAAAATATTAATTCGTGTTTTTTTATAATAACATGTAATTGGCGCAGTCGGTCGTGACTCTAATCTGAAGATTAGGTTTTGAAGGACTTTAAAAAAAAAAGAGAGAAAGAAAGATAAATCCAGTTCAATTTTGAATGAACGGTATATAGAAAGAAAACAAGTTGAAGTGTAAAAACACAAGTTAAAGTGTAAAAACAAAAAAAAAAAGAAGGTATAAAAAAAAGAAGAAAAAAAAATAGACAAAAACTGAAAAAAATTAACTTTATGAACCGTAAAAAACTTTTTGATTCAAATCGCCCAATACAAATGGAAGAACTTCAACATAAAAACCAACAATTGGAAACGGCACTGCAACAGCAGGAAGCTCAGTTGCAGAATATGCAGTGTCAGCTACAACTTCATCAACAGTTGCAAACACAGCAACGTCAACAACAAGAGCAACGAGTGTTAAACTTTTTCGGTATGACATCAAAAGATGTCATCGATCAGTTCAGACGGTTAAAGTCTCTGGACGATCAACACAACCAGGGATCTTTTATCAGGGCAGTGGAATCGTGTTTTGCCCTCTGCGAGTCAGATGTAAGGCTCCAGCAATACTGCCTACAGATTGTATTGAATGAGAAGATTTTGGGCATCGCCGGTCGAAAAGTGAGAGAACTAGACGAAAATGCAACATGGCAAAACGTCAAGGAGAAAATATTGCAGGAACTGCGGCCAATTATTGCAGAACGGTTAGGGTAAGCGATCTAAGTGAATTGTTCGATATATTTGAGAGATCGAAGTATGAAATAAACGAAATCTTTTTGACCGATCCTAAAAAACCTAGTATTTATAAGCCAGAAAATGTGGACAGAGATTTAGTGGACATTCTAATGGACAAAATAGACGGCCCCATTAGAGCACACTTAGGCGAAAGCGGAACGATTAATAGCATAATTGTGAAATATACTAAGTTGAAATTGCTTAAAGATGGACGTACAATAGATGTCAGACATAGAAAACATTTTGACAAAAGTTACGATAACAATAAGAAAAAAAATACTTATTTTGAAAATAGGCAAAAACCTGACACAAGTCAAGATGCATATTTCAGAAATTCAAATCAAGCTCAAAACTCAAATTTTGAGAATTCATCAAAATTTTATCAAACTCGAAATTCAAATTTTCAGAATCCGTCGAGATCAAATCAAACAAGAAACTCAAATTTCCAAAATTTTCAGAATCCGCCGAGATCAAATCAAACACGAAGCTCAAATTTTCAGAATCCATCGAGATCAAACCAAACTCGAAACTCGAATTTCCAAAATTTTTACAATCCATCGAGATTACATCAAACTCGAAACCCGAATTTTCAGACCAATAGACAAACCCATCAATCAAATTTTCGTTCGGAACCGATGGAAATTGATAACTTACAGGAAGATGTAAATTTTTTAACAATGCCTCGGGATCTAAGTTACCCATAATAGTTTTAACAATTGGCTGTCATAGAATTAAATGTCTTATCGATACAGGAACAGACACAAGCGTAATAAAGCCACACATTCTAGAGAAACAATACCCACAACAAGAATTACCTGCAAACCTTTGGTACCGAACATTAAACGGAATCAATCAAGTGACACACAAAATAATAACTATTATACCTAGAGAATTTAACGTCTCACGTACCTTCTAATGGAAGGTAATTAACTTTTACAGCAAAAATTATGAAGCTATAATAGGTCAAAATTTTCTCACCGCTCTTAGAGCTAAGATCGATGTAGAGAATAAATTCGTTGAAATTTTTGGAAATAAAATTAATTTTGAAATATACAACCCATACAATAAACAAGAAATTTGTGCACTTGAATTCAACAACATAAAAAAATTAGATTTAAGACATTTAAATTCTGAAGAAAGCCAATTAATAGAAAATCTATTACTCGAATTTAATGAACTATTTTTCAAGGAGGGGGACAAACTTTCTTCCACCCACGAAATCAAACATGAAATCATAACAACTACTGACAGACCCCTTTACTCAAAAATCTACAGATATCCTCAAATCCATGAAGAGGAAATACAAAAACAGATAAAAGACATGTTAGCACAAAATATAATCACAGAAAGTAATTCACGCCCTTTGTGGGTAGTACCCAAAAAAATTGACAATTCTGGCGTTCAGAAGTGGCGGCTAGTCGTCGACTACAGGAAACTGAATGAAGTTACAGTAGATGACAAATTTCCAATTCCCAGTATAGATGGAATTTTGGAAAAACTAGGAAAAGCTCAATATTTCTCAACCATAGACCTTGCAAAAGGTTTCCACCAAATTTTGGTGAAGGAAAATGACAGAGCAAAAACTGCTTTTTCGACTCTTTTCGGGCATTACGAATTTAAACGTATGCCATTTGGGCTCAAAAACGCCCCTTCGACTTTCCAACGCCTTATGAATGCTGTGCTCCGTGAGTTTATAAATAAAATTTGCATCGTCTATTTGGACGATATTTTGATTTTTAGTACAACATTGTCAGAGCATATTATTAATATAAAGAAAATATTTCAAAGACTTAAAGTGGCTAAGCTAAAAATTCAAATCGATAAGTGCAGTTTTCTCAGAAAGGAAACCGAATTCTTAGGGCATGTTCTTACGCCTGAAGGTGTAAAACCGAACCCGAAGAAAATTGAAGTGATTCAGAAACTAAAACTCCCTACTTCCAAAAAACAAATCAAATCATTTTTAGGGATCACTGGTTTCTACAGAAAATTTATTAAGGACTACGCCAAAGTGGCCTATCCGATAATCAGGTATTTGAAAAAAGATGAAAAGGTTAATATTAACGACCGAACTACATTGCTGCATACGAAAAACTTAAAGATATCATAACAAATCCACCCATTTTAAGATATCCAAACTTTCATAAACGCTTTAAACTTATCACCGATGCCAGCAACTTCGCGATTGGTGCTGTGTTAACACAAGAGGGTCATCCAATTTCATATGCGTCGCGAACCTTGAATGACCACGAAAAGAATTATTCAACTGTAGAAAAAGAACTATTGGCAATTGTCTGGGGAGTAACATATTATAGGCCCTATATTTTTGGAAGGGAATTTGACTTACAAACAGATCACCAACCACTTAAGTGGCTGCAGTCAAAAAATTCCGGCAGAGTCCAACTAGGAGAATACGATGCAAAAATTGATTATATTAAAGGCAAGGAAAACAAAGTGGCTGATTTTCTAAGCCGAATCAATTGTGAAACTAACGAAATAAATATATTGAATTCAGATGACATTGGAATAACTCTAAACGACATGTTTGAAATAAAAAATTTAACTCAAGACAATGAACCATTTCCCGATAACTTTGAGGAAATAAATGTCCCAGGTGACGGAAGTTGTTTTTTTTCATTCAATTAGTCTTGGATTAAAGGATATAGGTATACACTTAAACTCGACAAGTTTAAGAAGAATATGTCATAATCACATACAATCTCAAAATACATGTAGCGAAAAGGAAAGAAATTATCTGATTACTATTATGTTGGACAATCATTGGGGTAATACTGAAATCGAAGGAAAAATTTTAAGCAAAGAGTTAAAAATAAAAATCCATGTTATAGAGAAATTTGTCATAGATGGTAACACTATACACACTCACACTATCGTTGATGGTGACAGGATAATCCAAACTCAGCCGAACTATAAGGACCCAAATACAATACATATAATAAATAACGGTAGTGATCATTTCAACGCAGTCCTTAAAAAAGAACAAATAAGAGAGACCAATCTGCAGCAAAGTGAAAATCTCGACAACATGAGCACAGCTGCAACAATACACTCACAAATAGAGGAGCAAAATGACCACTTTCCAATTCTTGACACTGTCGTTAACCGTTTTAAAACTCAAGTGATTTTAAAAGAATCTAAAGATTCTGAGTATGAGATTATTTTTAAAAACAAACGAATTTTTATTGACAAAAGTGACTTGACAACGGAAATGTTGAAAATATAATAAGAAGACATGTCGACAAAGGAAAAATAGGTATATATACAGATATGGACTACCATACTTACAATAGGCTTCAACAAATATTGATAAGATTATTATCGGATATTACTAAGGTAAAATTTGTAAAATGCTCACAGTTTGCACGGGACATTGAGGATGAAAATGAATTGGCAAAACAAATATCTCTCTATCACAAATACGAAACTGGACACTCAGGTATTATACCCACATACGAAGGTATAAAATGTAAACTATACCACCCCCAACTTAAAACGAAAATTCATGGAATTATAAATAATTGCGATATCTGTACCTCCGGCAAATATGATAGAAAACCTATTAAGAAAAAATTCCTTTTAACAGAAACACCGTCAACTACTAATGAGATAGTTCATGTTGATACTTACGTAAACAGTAAGCATTCGTTCATTATCTTCATAGATAAGTTCTCCAAACATGCTACTAGTTTTCTCCTACCAGACAGGAATAACCAAACAATAATTGAAAAAATTAGGGAATTTTTAGCTATTAAGGGACATGTTAAAAAATTTGTTTTCGACAATGAATTTAACTCGAGGAATGTTCACGACTTTCTAAGTGAAGAGGGAATAGAATATCACTCCACTAAACCAAATAGTCATACGGGAAATTCGGACATTGAAAGATTGAACAGCACACTTACCGAACGTATCAGAACTTTAAATGTCGAGGAAAAACTCCCAATTAAAACACAAATGTGTAAGGCTATAAAATTCTACAATAATTCTTACCATAGTACACTTAAAGCTACACCTTTAGAAGTCCAAAATCATAAAATAAATCACAAAATAATCAAAGAACGAATTGAAAAGGCGAAGAACGATATGCTTCGTAAACGAAATGAAAACAGAGGAAACTACACCGAAACTAGAAATGAAGGTTTTATCAAATATTATAAAAATGTTAGACATAAAGAGGAACCAAAGTTCATTATAAAATTATTAGACAATATTCACACTTCGAATATAAAACGTCCTTTCAAATTCACAGAGACTTACAGAAAAAATCCGTGTCCTAATCTCGGAAGATAAAACAAGTTTTTTTTATTTTTTAATACAATTATTAAGCGAGTATTAAAATTTTCAGATACTCAACATATTGATGGTGTTCTTGGGAATGTTTTTTCCAACTAAAGGACTCTTGCAAGTAAGCCCAATTACTGAAGGTTTGGGCTATGTACACATTAAACTACGAGAAGTCGATATCGTAAATCAAACATCTACAATTCTTCATATAATCAACATCAGCGAACTGAAGTATATTTTAAATGAAATTGAAAATAATGTTAAAAGTTTAGACCTATACAACCGAGACATGATAGAAACAGAAATAAAAACAATAAAATCGAAACTAAAATCTATTACTCCAACTGAACCTAGAAAAAAAAGAGGACTGATTAATTTCATTGGACATACTTATAAGTGGTTATTTGGAGTAATGGATGATGATGACCGTCAGGAAATACTTGAGCATCTTGATGTAGTAGATAAGAATAACCACAATATCATAGACTCAGTTAACAAACAAATTTTTATTAACACACATTTTAACCAATCAATACAAGTTCTTAAATCAGCAATAGAGGAAGACAGGGAAAATGTAAAAAATTCATTGAACGAACTGAAATATAAAGGTGACGAAATTATACAACGCCTTTTGTACAATGACCAAATGTTTAAACTGACGTATTTAAAAGATAAAATAAATCATATTCAGGAGAGCATTGTATCAGCTAAGCACCACATTGTTCACCCAAATATACTTACATCTGAAGAAATTGATCGCTTTAGAATAGATTTTTTCAAACTGCAATTGATAAAAATTGATATGCTTAATTATAAGGATGGTTTGTTAATTATGGCAATAAAAATTCTAAATGATTATTTTATAGCAGATTTAAAAATGATTGTACCTCTTCCAAATAAAAATTTTATGGAAATTGATGAGCCAAATGGCATTGTAATTGAATTCGAAAATCGTATTTTAAATTATGAAGAAAATGTATATTTAAGACATTTAAAAAGCAGCAAACATTGCACTGTATTAAATAATTGTAATTTTAAATATAATAATAAAACACAAGTAGAAGATCTTGAAGATAATATGATTCTAATAAAAAATGCTATCGAATTACCAATTGTACAAAACTGTGACAATAGAAAATTAACGTTAAACAAGCACTATTTGTTAACTTATTACAACTGTGAAATAAAAATAGGAAATAATACTTTTAAAAATCATCAAACAATAATGCAAGATAAATATTTTTATCCGAACAATAAACTTAACCAAACTGATGTAAAACCGATAAATTTCAAGGCAATAGAAATACAAAATTTTTCAAACATAAAAGAATTAGAAGAGTTGAAATTCCATAGAAATGTTTCTTACGGAGTTAGCACAACGGTTGTAATTGCAATAATAATAATAATAATCATCATTGTAAAAATGAGAAATCATACCAAAGTCATTAATAAAACAAAAATTGTTAATAGACCAGAAGTAGCGAAACATATTGATGTAGATTTAGAAGAAATTAAGAGGAAATATGGAATAGAATAGTCGCAGATATGATACACATATAACATGTATGCAACTATGGACTATAAATTTAAAACACTGTTATTTCTATGTGCTTGTTTGCTTGTTTGTTTGTCTCATTTTATGATGACTCAGGAGTGTCATCAATCTAGGAGGGGAGGAGTTACGTTCCCTTCGCAACCTGACATCCCTTCCTGGAACAACACATTTAGCGAGATATCAAATGATATCGGGCTACAAAAATATAAGAAACAAATTAAAGAATTTAAATAGAAATAATAAAAACTTAAGAATCAGCAACTACTGCACTTTTGCTTGCAGCTGCAGTCGTCTCTAGTGTCGACACTAAAGTGTGCATAGCGACGACTGCAAACATACAAACATATAAACATATAAACATACAAACCTATAAGCATATAAACATATATAAGCATATAAACATATAAACATATAAACATTACATATTATATATACATACGTTTGCTCTATCGTCTTATGTTTAAGCGATAACTTTTGTTAGAAATAAGTTTTAGTCTTAAGACCAACTTTAATGAATAAAGACACAAAAATATTAATTCGTGTTTTTTTATAATAACATGTAATTCGCGTATTATGGCCAATGATATCGATATCATCAGCATAGTCCAGCAGCATAATACTTTTGTAGAATATCGTGCCACTGTGTCTCAAATCAGCAGCTCGGATGATCTTCTCCATCATCAGGTTGAAAAAGTCGCACGATAAGGAATCACCTTGTCTGAAACCTCGTTTGGTATCGAATGGAGGAGTGAGATCCTTCCCGATCTTAACTGTGCTGCTGGTGTTGCTCAGTGTCATTCTGCAAAGACGGATGAGCTTTGCAGGAATAACAAATTCAGACATGGTGGAGCATAGATGATTCCTTATTTGACTGTCCAAGGCGGCTTTGTAATCGACAAAAAGATGGTGTGTGTCGATTTGTTTTTCTAGAGTCTTCTCCAAGATATGTCGTAGCGTAAATATCTGGTCTATGGTGGATTTACCAGGTCTGAAGCCACACTGATAAGATCCAATCAGTTGGTTTACGATGGGCTTCAGTCTTTCACATAATACGCTCGACAGGACCTTATATACGATATTAAGAAGGCTTATCCCACGGTAGTTGGCGCAAATTGTGGGATCGCCTTTCTTGTGGATTGGGCACAGCACACTAAGGTTTCAATCGTTTGGAATACATTCTTCCGACCGACCATATTCTGCATAGAAGCTCATGAATGCATTTAAATAGAGCTTCGCCTCCATTCTTGAAGAGCTCAGCAGGTAAGCCATCGGTTCCTGCGGCTTTGTTGTTTTTAAGCCGAGCTATAGCTTTCAAGACTTCACTAGGGTAGAGCATCGGAACTTCAACGCTGTCGTCCACAATTGGGGATTCCGGGCTATCATCTCTATTGGTAGGATTGTTGTCGTCGTCGCCATTCAGAAGCCTAGAGAAGTGTTCCCTCCACATCATCAGTGTAGTCTGGATATCTGTCACTAGATGTCCCATTTTCATCCAAAAATCACTTTAAAAATATTTTTTTATTTTATTATTATCGATAGTTCAAAATTGTTACATTACAAAATTTTAATTTGCAAAATTTTAAACATTGCCTTAATAAGATATTAAGGAGCATTCCTCATTGGCATGACTAAATTACATTTAACAATAAAATATGTTATTAATTGAAATTATATACATTTTATACAATATTTAAAAAAAATATACAGTAATCGAACCATTTACATCGTACTATTTTCAATCCTATTTAGCAAGTATTGTTTGACTCTACATTTAAATACGCTTACAGAAGGTGCCTGTCTGTACTCAGCGGGTAATTCATTAAACGCCTTCGACGCTGCGAATGAATAACGTTGCTTGGTTGTCTCCAACCTACTTCTCGCCACTACTAAATTATTAGTGCCTCTAGTATTCACTCCATGCGTTGGATGAGCTATTTAAGTTGTGTTGTAGCTTATATTGTGTATGTTCTTGAATAAATGAACCAGCAGTTCATATACATATAGACTCTTTATTGGCAGAATAGATCTGAATCTTGTCGAATGAAGCTGACGGCTTGGAAACCCTTTGGCAATCGAAAAATTAGTTTGAATGCTTTATTTTGAAATCTTTGGAGTTTATTTAGCTCCATGGTGTTTTTAAATTCCCAGCACATTGGCATGTACATCAGGTGAGAGTGAAATAGCGCTCTGAAATAAAGTGCTTTGAACCCTCCTATATTTTGTTTTTGACTTTGTACAGCAGCCCAGTCCATATGACAATTTACTTTGTAGATTTGCTATGTGCTTGTTCCATGACAAATTATTGCTCAGCGTTAGACCCAAGAATTTGGCCTCTTTCTCCTCTATGATTTCTGCATCATTGATGGTAAACTTGAAAGAGTTTGGTTTCATTTTTGCTGTGTTCATAGATATTTTATTGAGCCGGGAAAATTCTTGCAACATCGAGATGTCGTACTCCAGATGTGTGCGCAGCACAATTCTGCTCCTGGATGGGTAGAATAGAGCGATGTCGTCAGCGAACATAAAAAGTCTTCCATTAAAGGCTATGTTTAATTCTTAACACCTAGCTTAAGTTTTAATATGTATATTTAATTAGAATAAACACATGCGATCAAGGTGACATAACTGTCGCATAATTTTATTGCATAAAAACCTTTATATTTCATATCTACTTACAGGATTTATTTCCATTGCTAAGTGCGCGAATTTCGATAAATGAGCAATGAAAATTGCAGAGTCAAGAAGTTTGCTTATCGCCAACGACACAAGCAAGCTATGTGAACCAAACTATTCAATATTTCACATAGCCTAAGTTTATGCATTTCTTATGCATATTTTTTTGTATGTATTAATCTTTTTGTCGTCGTTGTCCAAGCGATGGGCAAACTTCGAAACGTTTAGGCAATCAGTCTATAATCGACAGCCATTTTGATCGCGTGTGTTTATTCTAATTCTTTGAAAGAACTAACATTGTGATTTCATTTTATTTTTCTTGCTTACACTAATGAAATTCGAAATTAATAAATAAATTATTTAAACATTTTGTTCAACACTTCTTAAAAATAAAGTGGTTGGCGTGTGCATATTCTAATTCTTTGAAAGAATTAACAGGATATATTTTTGATATCGTTGATAAACATAAGAAAAAGTGTTGGTCCAAGTACGCTTCCCTGTGGCATGCCGCAAAAAGCATTCTCCCCTCTACTGCGAACATTACCATTAAAAACTATTTGGAATCTTTCGTCCAAGTAACTTTTCATCAGATCATGTGTTTTGCCGTTGAACCCGACATAATGCAGTTTTTTTTAAAGGAATTTCGTGATTCACACACTCGAACGCTTTCTACAAGTCAATGAATAATCCTTCAACTTCCGTGCATCCTTGATCAAGTGCTGAGCAAATGTCATTTACCACCTGTACTATAGCACTTTTCGTGCCTGAACTGTTGCGAAATCCATCAATACGGATTTACGGTTTATATAGAAAATTAGTCCTGTCGAGATGAGCACTTATTTGAACCTTTATGATTTTCTCCACCACATTGTTTAGAACTGGCATAATAGCTACCCTTAAATACTGGCAGCACTTTTTGAATTTTCAGTTCCTTTGGATAAATTCCTGATTTAATAGTTGCGAAAAGTGTGGCCATTATTTCAGATATGGACGACGACGAGGTTTTGATAACTTTTATTGGAATATCATCGATCCTAGGAGATTTATTTTCATCTAGGTCTGTTATTATTTGCTCTGTTTCACTTTTATTGCTTTCCTTGAGTTCAAATCGCTGTTCGGATTCGTGTAGTGTTAAAAACGCATTAATGTTGTCATCTTCTTCCTGTTCAAGACTTGCTGCTATGTCTGAAGAAGAATTTATTTAGGCTGTTTGCTACCTGCGCCACCTCAGTCAAGATCGTTCCGTTTACCGACTCGATTTTGTCTCCTGTGGTTGGCTTATGGTCCCTATAGAAAAAACCGTTCAGAACTTTCTATGTTCACTTAATGTCACCTTTAAATTTCTCGAATTTTCCTCTATAATTTGTTGATACCTTGCAGTCGACTTCTAACATCATATCTATCCGGCTGCTTTTTGAACTGTTTAAAAAGTTTATTTCTAATAGATACCAGTGATAAAAAGTATCACCATTAGATGCTGAAATTTAATACGCGTTGTGATTTGCGATTTGTTATTCGCCACTGCGGTTAGTATAGAACTTTCAATTTCCTCGTACAACGAGTTCGGATCACCAACGTCATCACGGTCGACAGAAGAACTAAAAATAGAGTCGATTTCTAATTATATTTTGTCGTAGTCATAAACAATTCTCTCCATTTTTTTTATATTTTTGGAGTTTACTCCTTTAGAATCGATTTCATATATAGCCCATGGCAGACAATTTTATTAAGAGTGAAATAAATTTACAACCCAGTATGCACAAAAAGGATTGCGGATCCGCTTCTAACCCGTTACGAGTCCGTCAGCGCGGAATTCGCTCGTTTATATTTCGATGGACCCGATTCGAACCGGTAACAAATCCGCTTATGAAATAAAAAAAAAACATTTTATTAAAACGCAACCCGTTTCGGATAAAATATACGTATGTCCGTCTCGAATTCAAAACACATCCGTATGGCACACTGGGAATGATCTTTCGACGCAAGGATACAACAACAATACTATGCACATTTTGGTGAGAGAACTAAGAGCGTAGATTTATAGAAAGTGTGAGAGCGAGAGAACAGTTTTAAGAAAAGCAAATGTTGCATATTGTGCATATTAAGATGATGATTTCTTAAAAAGGGATAATTTTTATTTGACGTAGCTACAAAAATCGATGTTATTTGTTTACCAATCAGGTCAGGGTTCAGGTGCATTTATAAAATTGTTTTTCAAAAGAATTTTTATTTTTATTTTTGCCTTAAAAAAATAGAAGCCTAAAAAATACTTTTTTGTTAAAAATTTTCAAAGTAAAGAATAACTAAAACTTTTTGGCTTAAAATGCACACTCAAACCCGGCATCTGCATTATATGCCGAATATTTACGAATAGTAATAAAATGCCCTTTATTTGAAATCACTGAGCAAGCAACATTGGTCTTTGTCGGTACTGAGAGCAATTAAGATTCTCGCAATGCAGACCAGCGTTGCCACTTAAAACATTTTATTTTCCCAAATCTTTACTGAAATTGTTGCTGCCCCAAATTTGCTTGCAACCTATGTATCAACAAAGTTTGCCAGTTTTCACTTTATAAATTTACAAAAAAGAAATATAAACAAGTTTTTTTACAAAATGTAAAATCCAAGGATTTGTCTTTACTTCAATTATTTCATCATAACTGAAATTATTTTTAGAAATATATCAGCTTTAGTCCTTATGAAAATAATAGATACATCTGAAATACTTTTTGGCATTTATGATATATAAAAGGGTTGTTTTGAATTGAATTCATTTTATGTCAGAGTTGCTAAAATTGTAGCAAGTGAGCAAATAAAATGTTGCTTACAATTATTTTTGTTTGAGTTAATTCTTAATTGTTTGGAATTCTGAAATTTTTCAGGCCCTCCTTAACTTCATAATTATAATTGCAATAAATCAACCAAACTGCCAAGTAATATTAATACAATATATTGAATCAAAACTAGTAAGAAATGATCTTCGACTGGGTCGAAGTTAAAATACCCCCACGGCCGAATCAAAGTATATTCAAAGTCTTAAGTAATCAATAAAATGTTTATTTGTAAAAACAATTTCGTTATAGTTTTAACAGAAAATATTCGCTTTTGTTTTCCGATAAAGTCACTTTGTATGGGAGGTAGGCGTGGTTTTCACTCAATTTGGTTGAATTTCATACACAGAGTACATGTTATATAAAAAAATGCATATGCAAAATTTCAAGTCCATATATTAATTTTTGTGTGGCGTCCGTGGCGTAGTTGGTTAAAGTGCGTGGCCGCTATGTCAAAGAACCTGGAGACCCAGGTTCGAACCCCAGGAGCGACAGAAAATTATTTGAATTAAAATAATTTTTCTGTACGGCCGCCACCTCTGCAGACAATGGCAAACCTCAGAGAGTAATCAAAATGCCAAGCTTCTTGAGAATAAGAACATTCCGTTCATCGCCGTTCGGAGTCGGCGTTAAACCTGTAGGTCCGGTTCTCGGTCAATTGTGTACAAACTTAATAACACGCTCAACACAACTGATCATAAGAAGCTAGGTCAAAGTCCTTTCAAGGGCTTAAATGGCCAGTTATTTCTTTATTTTATTTATATTAATTTTTGTGGATTTTAGAGAGATTTTACCTTTTTGACAAAGTCACTTTGTATGGGAGGTAGGCGTTGTTTTCATTCGATTTGGTACTTCGTACTTAGATTGTATATTAAATATCAAAACTCGTAAAATTGCAAGTCCATATATTAATTTTTGTGGAATTCTAAGAGATTTTACCATTTTGATAAAGTCTCTTTGTATGGGAGGTAGGCGTGGTTTTCATCCGATTTGGCTCATTTTCGAACTTGACCTTTATTTTTTAGATAAAAGCTAAAATATTGAATTTCGTGATGATACCTTTAAAATTACGGTTGTAATCGTAATCACAGACAGACGGACAGGCGAATATGGTTAAATCAACTCGGGTGGTGATGCCTATCAAGAATATATAAACTTTTCTATTTTATAAAAGTTACAAAATTAATACACCCCCGTTTACGATTTTTAAACGTGGGGGAATAAATATATCAAGTTTGTATTCTGAAAAAAATAGTGGCAAGGCTTGTATGGCAGTCTGCTTTGTGAAAATTATAATGCGCTCAGTGGTACTCTCTTATTCGCTCAATTTTTCTCTCTTTCATCCGAGTCACGGCAACCTCCTCATCAAGCACACTTAGCACCAGGCATGATTTTCGGTACAATTGTTTTATTTTATTTCGCTCAGTGAAAGTGTGTACGTTTTTAATTTGGAATTCTTATGAAATGCAACACTTATAAAGTAACTTCATTTTTTCATATTTTTGCACCCCTGATGATTTACGTAGAAACCAATCAAATTCATATACATATAAATAATTTTCTAACTTATATTGTTGATCCTGTGTATTTATTTAATGAATACCGCCGAATTTTTGTTTTTGTTTTTTGAAGATGCACAGAGAAGCTTCAACAATCTTTGGGAAATGCTGAGAGAGATGAAGATTGTCTCAAATGTATGCAAAAGTTATAAATGTATATTATTATCAGGACATCATTTATTTTCAATTCTAACGATCACTTAAATACCAATAGAAAAAATATGAAGTAGCATTTCTTCACGAATGAAGGTCACAGTTTCCTTGGAGGGAAAAGAAAATTCGTTATAAGGTCAGAAGCGCACGCTGGTGGCCTTGTGCATATAGAACGGAATTATTTAGCAAGCGTTGCTAGAATATTTTCTATTAAAATTTTAATAAAAACCAATGAAACAGACTTAATATAGCAACAATTTCATCTTTAATAAAAACAAAAGAGAATTTTCAAATCTAGTGGAAAACAATGCCACAATATTAATTTCAGAAGTTATATATTAAATGGAAAATGTTCTGACAGTTAATAATTGCTTGACTGAAAGATTTTACCATAAACTTATACGTTGTTTGTTTTATTTATTTGTTTTTTTACTATAAGAAGAGCTCTTAACTTTTGGTTTATTAGTTGAGTTTTTTATTAGTTATTAGTTTGTTTATTAGTTTAAGTTCTTATTTTTGACTTCTAAGCTTTTATTTTGGCGGCCGTGGCACAGTGGATAGAGTGCGTCACCCATACGCCAGAGAACCCTGGTTCAGTTACATCGGACACAGGAAGTTTTTTCAATTGAATTAATTTTTCTGTTCAATCGTCATCTCTCTGCAGACAATGGCAAACCTCAGAGAGTAAATAATGCCATGTAAAACTTCTTGAGAACATGCACATTAGCCGTTCGGAGTCGACATAAAACTAGTAGGTCCAGTTCTCGATCAATTGTGTAAAAACATTTAATAACACGCACAACACAATTTAATCATAAGAAGTTCGGTCAAAGTCCTTTAAAGGGCTGAAATGGCCAGTTATTACAAGGTTTTATTGATCTCAATGAATTTTAATTTTATGAATTTTATAAGACATGTTGACTACCTCATTAAAAATGTTTGTGATTTATTATAAAATTAAAACATTTTGTTTAAATAACTGAACTGTCAAAAAACACACAATTGAATTTAAAAACTGTTTCTTTTTTTTTAATTTATTCGATACTATTTTCTTTCATTTAGTACAATTTTCTCTGCATTTCTATACCAAATTGAAAAACTCATTTATCAACACTGCTTAGCACGCGGTTAAGAATGATAGAAACAAGATTACGCGTTCCGCAACTGAGAGAGAGAGAGCATGACGTCACAAGTGATATTGTCAGACTTTGGAATAATTTTACTTTGGGGCCCACGCCTAAATATTTTTTTCTTATTTTTATAATATGTATATGGACTTCCAAAACTTATTGGACCGCCTAAACTTATTATTTGTCTCAGAAAAATTGTCACAGAAAAATTCATAAACACGCTTTGTTATTCGTAAATGTACCTTTTAATGTATTTATTTAAGATAACTACTATATTCTAATATAAGAATAAATGTATATAATTCTTTCATTAATATAAGAGATGCCTTCAGTCACCTCCTTTGCCTATAAAGCATATTTAAATTTCAAAGGTAACCGATCTTATGCAGTAAACTCCAGTCGCGCGTCGGACTTAATTTTCGCAGTGCATTCGATTCAATTTTGGTCGCTTAGTGTGCAGGAAGTCGAAGTTATATGTAGTTTATATAAGTCAGTGTTGGAGAAGACGTTGTCTTTCAGTGATCGTGTCTCTGGCGAGTCTTCCGGACATCAATATTCGAATCACCCACAAGTAAACATTTTTTACTATTCAGATTACATTCGTCAAGTTCGAGTTCTAGCATTTCAATAAACACTTCGACAGAGTATTTAGGGGATATGTACAAGCCAATAATGGTAGCAGCAATTTAACCTTAATGAAGGAATAGAAATTATTATAGTATTACAGAAATCTTGATTTACTACTGCCTCGGTTTGAAAATGCAAATACTCCGCAACATAAATGGCTAGGCCACTATATTGTCGTCTCTACAACAGCAAATTTTATTATAGCCTGGTAGGTTGTATACTTCTAGTATATATTTTGAGAATCATGTCTCTTGGATACAAATTATTTGTGGCATTGATTCAAGTGCACCTAATTTCGTACGAAAGCTATTGAATTTGTCGAGCGACGCTAAACTTCTTGCATCAAAAGATAAACTTTTAAAAAACGGTTTTGAAGAATATAAACAATGGTTTGTAGAATTATTATTACTTAGTTCTGAATTCATAAATGAAAATGTACTTACTGACAGAGTGTAAGTGTGAATAGTATTTTAGATAGTGATATTAATGGTTTGAGTTTAAAAATTAATGAATGCTGCTGCCTGCCTCTCTTGCAGTGGATAACTCTAACGTTGCTTGTGACCCGGTTGATCACGGTCGAAGCAAAAAGTAATTCGTTGATAGGTCTGGATGTACTCCGCGCGAGAGCCCTCCGCCTTTTTGACAAAAATTTGATTCCCCCTAGTATAGACAAACTTGTAGCCCATTTTTTTAAAGATTTGGCGTGACTAAAAAGTTGGAGGGTTTCTTTAGTAAGAAAGTCGATGTTAATTTTTCCGAATCTTGTTTTATTTCTTTTTCTGCCGCCATTACTTTTCGTTTTGTTTCAAAGGTATTTAATTTAACAATCACTGATTTTTGCGCCATTCCTGCCTCGCTACAGTGGCGGATCTAGGATTCGCCAAAGGGGGGGCTGATAATCAAAAAAAAAAAAATAAAACAAAACACAAACACTTTGTTTTGAAATAAACACAATGAAAATTAAATATGAATTATATTGATTTATATTTTATAACAAAACACTTAACATTAATACGCATACAGATCATAAAAAATTTAAAAAGATAACAAAAAATACTTGTACAAAAAATAAATAAGTTTTACATACACACTAAATAAGTTTTACAATTTCAATTATATATTGCATATTGTGAATACCATTTCTAATAATATAAAATATTTATCATTTCAAGGCGGAGGTTTAATTAAGCATTTTGCTGCTATCTGTTTTTTTCCTGCTACTCCAAGTGAATCTGGCGTAGTACAAACAATCGAAGCACACAATGTTACATTTGAAACCTAGTTAACTTTTTGAAAACATTCATTAAACTTGTGTTAATTCTAAAGAAACTTTATATTTTGGTAAATATTCTTTGGGATAGATGAGTTCTTACACTAAAAACACGAAATAAAAATGTAGAAAAGAATATTAAATTGATCTGCTTATGCAAATTGATAAAGGATTGAATTAAGGTATGTTGCTGCTTGGCGCGCTCGGTATTCGAGTGAAAACTTATAATTCTTTTACAGAAAAACGAGAAGAGATAATGGACAATTTTTCTGGGGTGAATTAATAGACACAAAAAAATGTATATAAAAAAATTTTTTTATTAATTTTTAACATTTTTTATATATGAAACTTTAATATAAAGTTTTTTACATTTTGTACCTGGTTACTATCGTAACATTACCATCGTTACATCGTTACCATCGTTACAAAAGACCTAGTCCGCTCTCTATATTCTTTCGCTCAAAATCCAGAAAAAATTGCGTTTTTACGTTTTTTTTAAATCTTCATATTTTTTTATTTTTTTGCCAAACTTAAAAACTTTAGTTCACACGACAACCATACTCATATTATTTATAAATTTTGTTTTTTTGTTTTTCTAGGTGCTGCCAAACTTTAGTTATTACGGTAACCATCAGATCTTTCCGATATCGACGAGTCAACTTCAAATTAAAGTTTCATACATAACAAATGTTGTATATTAATAAAAAAAATTTATTTGTTAAATAATTTTTGAGTGTATTTATTCACCCTAAAAAAATGTTTCCAATATCTCTAACCGTTTTAGTGTAAACAAATTTTAAATTTTCACTCGAACACCGAGCGCGCCAAGTAGCAACATGCCTTAATTCAATATTGTGCAAGCAGAGAGATCATTTTCGCATTATAGAAAATTACTCTTCAGTCCAGTTCTTAGTCTCCATGCGCCTTGGCTTTAGTTGTAAAAAAGTTTTAATAATTTCATTTAAATTAAGGTCAACTTCCCTATGAATATTGGCAAGGGCTAGTCCATTGCCAAAAACCTTGAGTGGATCTTAGATAAGTCATAATTCTTTTTAATGTCGAAAATGATCTCTCTGGCGTCGCAGTTGTGACCGGAAATGTTGCAAATATTTGCAGAAGTATTTTAATATTTGGAAAAAAGGAAAAAACACATAATGCGAGGGCATCAACAGCATTTGATGGAACTTCAATCTCAATTTTTTTCCATTTTTCAAACCATGATTTCATTTCTGACTCAAGTTCTAAAGGGTGATTTTTTTGAGGTTATGATTTTCATGCATTAGTATTTGACAGATCACGTGGGATTTCAGACATGGTGTCAAAGAGAAAGATGCTCAGTATGCTTTGACATTTCATCATGAATAGACTTACTAACGAGCAACGCTTGCAAATCATTGAATTTTATTACCAAAATCAGTGTTCGGTTCGAAATGTGTTTTATCGACAAATTTTGTTCAGCGATGAGGCTCATTTCTGGTTGAATGGCTACGTAAATAAGCAAAATTGCCGCATTTGGAGTGAAGAGCAACCAGAAGCCGTTCAAGAACTGGCCATGCATCCCGAAAAATGCACTGTTTGGTGTGGTTTGTACGCTGGTGGAATCATTGGACCGTATTTTTTCAAAGATGCTGTTGGACGCAACGTTACGGTGAATGGTGATCGCTATCGTTCGATGCTAACAAACTTTTTGTTGCCAAAAATGGAAGAACTGAACTTGGTTGACATGTGGTTTCAACAAGATGGCGCTACATGCCACACATCTCGCGATTCTATGGCCATTTTGAGGGAAAACTTCGGAGAACAATTAATCTCAAGAAATGGACCGGTAAGTTGGCCACCAAGATCATGCGATTTGACGCCTTTAGACTATTTTTTGTGGGGCTACGTCAAGTCTAAAGTCTACAGAAATAAGCCAGCAACTATTCCAGCTTTGGAAGACAACATTTCCGAAGAAATTCGGGCTATTCCGGCCGAAATGCTCGAAAAAGTTGCCCAAAATTGGACTTTCCGAATGGACCACCTAAGACGCAGCCGCGGTCAACATTTAAATGAAATTATCTTCAAAAAGTAAATGTCATGGACCAATCTAACGTTTCAAATAAAGAACCGATGAGATTTTGCAAATTTTATGCGTTTTTTTTTAAAAAAAAGTTATCAGGCACTTAAAAAATCACTCTTTATTATGGAAATAATTTTAAGATCATCTTCATATAATAAAACCGATTTCATTAATTCTTCTAAACTATATTTATTAATATATTTTGGAATAAGACCCTCAAGAGATATTATATTGTTAAATTTTTTACTGAATCTATGTTCTAGTTCAAAAACTAAATAATCTATAAATGGAATAAATATTGTGATTTTGTAGTAAGTATTTTTCGAGATCATTTCCAACATCTAATGGATTAGCTCTTTTTGTTTGGTTTTTACAAAGCCTTGGTATTTTTATTTCCTCCCCAGCTATTTCTGCCAGATAACAAATATTTTTATATATTTTACCAAATTCTCTGTCAGTATTTGCTCTCATATATTTAAAGATTTTAAGAACATGCTTGATGAGTGAAATCTGAAATATCAATTTTGTGGTTTTGAAGTTCTTAACTCAAGTTTATGGTATATGAAAAACACGCTGTTGTGATTTTCAATGCTGCTATAAAATCGCTGCGCTTGCAGGCTGCAGAAAAACTTGTAGCTTTGCTTGAAGTTTCGGTGTCATGATCACTTTCAAGTAATTCTAAAGATGACAATATGTAGGGGAAAAGTTCCTTGAAGGTAATGATGCAATCATGTCTTTCAACCCATCGCGTTGCACAAAGTGTTTTTAATTTTTTCTTTTTTGTAGTTGCTGATATATTGGAATCGTCTATTTCATTTTGTAGGAGTTGCACACGTTTTGCCGAACCATTAAAAAAATTAGTAATCGATCCAATTATCCCCATCATGTTTTTTATTGCAGTTTGTTCACACGATTTAGAAATGCAAAGATTGAGCGCATGATTAGAACAATGAGTATACAAGGCCTTTGGGCATTCCACAGATATAAGAGCCTGAAGACCTTTGAATTTTCCAGACATATTTGACCCGCCATCATAGGCTTGGCCTCGTATGTCTTGCTTTTTTAGTCCTAATGCAGAAAGCTCTTTTTGTATAACATTCCTTATAGCTTCTCCAGTGGTTGAGCTTAGTACGTAAAATCCCAAAAAGTCCTCGTCGTTTAAAGTATTAGTGTCCAAATCAACATAGCGAACGCAAAGACACATTTGCTCCTTACATGAAATGTCTGTTGTTTCGTCACACAAAACAGAGTAAAAACGGAATTTATTTATTTTTTGAACTATGACAGCTTGAATGACCTGACCAATACAAAATATAACTTAATTTTGAATTGTTTTGCTAATCATTGTACAATTCTTCGAAGCAGTGTTAATATGGTCTATCAAGTCTTTATCTCCTGCATCCATTCTAAATGACAGTAAGTTTCTGAAAATGCCTTCATTTCCAAAGCATCTATATGCTTCACCACTTATTGTGCATGTGATGTTGCCGTCGTCACGGTGTCCGCGAAGTGGTAAGTTATTTTGACAACAAAATAAAATTGTTTTAATAATTGGAACAAGGCGCTTTCTATTAAAATCAACTATTTGTCTTTTCTGTTTATCTATTAAAAATTCAATTCCGATATTTTTTTTCTCAAAATTTGAAGCAAACGCTTCTGCTTTTTCCTTAGCAAAAATGTGGTATTTGTTCAAAGCATGTTTTTTGAAATCATCTTGAGCGTTTTTGTATCTATTATAAAGAAGTACCACCAATGAACTTAAGCGCTAAAAATAAAACAAAAATCAAACTTTATTATACATAGATATATAAGGTCTGTTCCCGTACTTTTGTAGCAAAAACTTGCAAGTTGCAAAATTCAAGAGAGTAAGAAAAATTGTCTCTGAGCAATAAAATGCTAAAAAGTACGGGAACGCTTTTTAGTAAAAACTTGCAACTTTTGATCAAACATGTTGGACAAACATTTGGCTAATTAAACGAGAAAATCTTTTTGAAGATTTCGACAATCTCTGATAAATTAGCTGCAATAATTGATTAAATATATAGCTATATGTACCTGGCGAACAATTAACTTGAATATTTGTCTTTAACCGACTTCAAAAAGGAGGAGGTTCTCAAGTTCGTTGGTTTGTCCGCGCTTTTTTTTTTTTAATTTTCCATTTTTAGCTCAAATTTATACTTGATGCACTTGTCCATCTGTTTTTTTTTTTTATTCTAGCGTAAATTTTGACATTTCTGCCAACACATGACAACTTGCAAGTTTTTACCACACGAAATTTGTGTAGCAGAAACTTGTAACTTATCGCAAGGAGGGGAAATGTTTTACTCTCTCAATCTTGTAATTCTCTTCTCTCAACTCTTTTGCAAGTTTTTGGTGTACGGGAACGCAATTTAGTAAAAACTTTAAATTTTAAAAAAAAATTTAGTAAAAAAAAAGTTTTCACAAACTTGCAAGTACGGGAACAGACCTATAATGTGAACTAAAGTCTGAACAAAATTAGAATTTTTATACGGCCAATTTTAAAAAACGTAAAAGAGCTATATTAATTTTGTCACTCCGTTTGTAATGCCCTTAAGGAGGCGGGGCAGGTATAGAAAAGTATATATATATTATTGGTCAGCATCACCACCAGAGTCGATTTAGCTATGTCCGTCTGTCTGTCAAAACAAGATAAGGGAAAATTAAAAATTCATGCCAGAAATTAGTTTTTTTTTTAATTATGTTCTATTTTTAACAAAGCCTAAAACTGTGATAATCTGGTTAGTAATTTAATAAACTTTTTTTAATAAAAGTGGTAGTTCTGTTTCAGCTTTGCTTAAATTGGGAATACCCATAGGAAACAAATGTTGTTTTTGCTTATCCAAAAAAAATAAGGAATTTTTTTACTTCAGTCATTAAATTTTCACCCACCAACTTTTTGCAATAAGCCGACGATTCGCAAAATTTTGATAATTTATGCAATAAGGATTTTTTATTTTTTAAACTACAAAACTTTTCGTGTTTTTAAATAAAAATGATGTCTTTTAAAAACACCGCACTCCATCTTCAGAACAGGCACAACTCAAAATTTACAAGTATTTACTTTTAAATGTTAAGCTATTCGTAATGATAATCTCCATCAACTGTCAAGATTTTGCACTCATCTTTTTACCCTTTAATTAAAAAAAAATCGTTTTGTGTCCTTGTTTTCTATGGATTCCTTTGAAAAACAAATTGGTTTTTTGCTTCTACTGATAATTTTGAAATTTTGAGTTGTATCTGTTTTGAAGGTGAAGTGTGATATATGACTTAATTTGTACCTGGTCACCAATTCCGCCAACAATATTTGCAAAACGCACCACTCTTTAAAGAACTGTAGGACAGCCATGGAAATTTAAGAAGCCAGCTTCTTTGAAAACTCCTTTTTTGGTTGTTTTCAATTGTAATCGGGAATTTAAAATTTGTGTGTGGAGTCCACGTTTTTTTCAAAAAGTTATAACGTTGTAAAGAACTTTAAATGAATGTTTGACAACTTCCAATGTCATACACTTGCACCGGCATCTGCACTTCATGTTGCACAAGCTGCACTTCCTACATAAAATCAAAGTTGTTAAGAATCAAACAACTTAAAAAAAGTTGATGACTACAAGGCTCAAAGGCTAACCTGAGAGCCAGTGAGTTCCATACAAGCAGAATCATTAAACAAGTACTGTTTTGTTCTTCAACTGGCAATAGGTTATGAAATGAGTATTGTAGTGACGGCAGCAAAGAAGTAATTTGTAATAACTAAATTAAATTACTTACCTCCAAAGCTTCTATTTTTTCGTCTGTAGGGTTTTAATTTTCCTTAGGTTTTAAGGTTTTTTGTTTAAAAAACTTCAGATGTCGAAAGCTGAATTCCTCTTCATTATTTTTCATTTATTTTCATGCGTCAAGTTAACTTAGTTTATTCAAGTCAAGCTTGCTAGTTTATTCAAGTCACAAACCATAATTCATTAAAGGTTGCTTATGGGATATAGCGCACATACAAAAAAAGTGTGAAGCATGCACGCATCAAGTATGTTGTATGCATGCCTTCTAGCACGTGTTTTCGTACTATTTCAGTATAGATCGTTATAGGCGGTTTACTGCCCAAGGGAAGCTGAAAAAGCTTTTAGGGGGGGGGGGGGGCTGAAATTGATTTTAGGGCTTATTTGCATTATTTACCCATACAAAAAAATCTCCAAGGGGGGGCTAAAGTAGATCCGCCACTGCCTCGCTATCATTCTCGCGATCACTTCGTGCTTTAAAGAAACTGGCATTTTCAATCTCGTTGGTGGTAACATTAACTTTTAAGCTCTTCATGAGCTCAGCCACTAAGGCAGCGCGCATAGTGAAGCATATGAGCGTTTCGTTGCTGTGCTGTGAGCGAAGCGTTTAGGTGCTGTGCTGTTGAAAGCGTTTTGCGAAGCGGTGGGTGCGCACGGTGAAGCATGAAATGATATATATGAAATTGTTGCAATATAAAATAAAGGGAAAGCCAGTGCACGAAATAAATGCATTTTGATGGGAATACGGGGAGTTCCATCATTTGTATCTTTATCTGCACAATGATGAACAAAAATTTTTCCATATTCCTAGCACACAAAAATTATTAATAAGTTCAATTCGACCAATTTAACTAGAAACACAACATAAGAAAACAAATTTTCCTTCAAGGAAGTCAGCTTAATAAAATGCATAATCGTGTTTGTTTTATCTTGCTTCAATAAAGGCAACATAACAAAATAAGAAATAAACAAGAACAAAATATGCGTATATTCGCAAGCAAATGCTCTCAAAAGTGGTGCGATGCGTTTGCTTGCGAAAAGGTTGCGATAACTTCTTTGAAACACAACGAAATGTTTCGGTCATATGCTTCACTATGCGCACCCTCATAAGCAAGCATGTAAAAAGTTTCTTCGCAACCAAAACGCTTCGCTCACAGCACAGCAACGAAACACTCATATGCTTCACTATGCGTGCTGCCTAAGTCAGTTGCGGATTTATTGTCCGATGAATCCTCCATACCGCATATGATGCAGTCGTTGCGTATTTTCTCTTCCATTAGAAATTTTACATTGCCTTTAACCTCATTTAGCTCACTCCGCAGAGCCAAGTTTTACTTTGCTATGCATTCGACTTTTTTCTTTGTTTGATTCAGGCTATTTAGAAAATCATCGTATCGCTCGTTTTCTTCAATAACGTTATAATAAAAAAAAACATAAAAATTGAGTTAATTACACAGCAACATTCGTGTTACCATGATCTAAGCTGTGTACAATTTTGGTAACGATATCTTCTTTAATTTTTGCAGGAGAGTAGAATTGATTGATTCACCTCAATATATTTCCGATTAGATGGTATTATATATCGATAATATCCAGTTTTTTTTGTCACTTTGTATGGATTAAACCATGCACATTACAGTAGTAATGGGTGTTTTTTTTTAGGGGTTTGCTTTTCGAATAGAGATAAAACTGGCATTTTGTGGTTAAATCTGGCAACTCTAATGTCATTTATGTTCAGATTGGTTTGCCATTTCATCATGAACAGGTTGACAAAAGAACAACGCTTGCAAATCGTGCAAATTTATTTCGAAAATAATGGTTCAGTTCGCGAAGTTTACATCGCAAAATTTTGTTCAGTGATGAGGCTCATTTTTGGTTGAATGGCTACGTCAACAAGCAAAATTGCCGCATTTGGAGTGAAGAAAATCCACATGAGATCCTTGAGACGCCATTACATCCACAAAAACTGACTGTTTGGTGTGCTCTATGGGCTGGTGGAGTCATTGGGCCATACTTCTCCCGAAATAATGCTGGAGAGTCAGTTACCGTTAATGGAGACCGGTATAGAGCCATGATAACCGACTATTTTGTTCCCGAATTGGATGGCATGAATGTGGATGAGTTGTGGTTCCAACAAGACGGCGCTACATGCCACACAGCGCACGTCACAATCGATTTATTGAAGGAAACATTCGATGAGCGCATAATTTCGCAGAATGGATCTGTCAATTGGCCACCATTTTCTTTGGGGATATGTGAAGTTGCTCGTCTACGCCAACAAACCAGAAACGTTAGGGGACTTGGAGGCCAACATTCGTGGCGTTATTGCCGACATACGGCCCCATATGCTCGAAAAAGTGGTTGAAAATTGGACCTGTAGAATTGGCTTAATTCGAGCCAGCCGCGGCGGCCACATGCCCGAAATCATATTTGAACATTAATGGCATAAAATTATCCTTGCAATAAAGCCAAATTGATGGACATTAAAACGATTTTCTTGTGTTTTATTTCAATTCGAAGTTCTATACCTCTAAAAAAAACACCCTTTACTTTTATAAAGGGTGATTTTTTTGAGGTTATGATTTTCATGCATTAGTATTTGACAGATCACGTGGGATTTCAGACATGGTGTCAAAGAGAAAGATGCTCAGTATGCTTTGACATTTCATCATGAATAGACTTACTAACGAGCAACGCTTGCAAATCATTGAATTTTATTACCAAAATCAGTTGGCAGAAAATCCGCTTTTTTATCGACAAATTTTGTTCAGCGATGAGGCTCATTTCTGGTTGAATGGCTACGTAAATAAGCAAAATTGCCGCATTTGGAGTGAAGAGCAACCAGAAGCCGTTCAAGAACTGGCCATGCATCCCGAAAAATGCACTGTTTGGTGTGGTTTGTACGCTGGTGGAATCATTGGACCGTATTTTTTCAAAGATGCTGTTGGACGCAACGTTACGGTGAATGGTGATCGCTATCGTTCGATGCTAACAAACTTTTTGTTGCCAAAAATGGAAGAACTGAACTTGGTTGACATGTGGTTTCAACAAGATGGCGCTACATGCCACACATCTCGCGATTCTATGGCCATTTTGAGGGAAAACTTCGGAGAACAATTAATCTCAAGAAATGGACCGGTAAGTTGGCCACCAAGATCATGCGATTTGACGCCTTTAGACTATTTTTTGTGGGGCTACGTCAAGTCTAAAGTCTACAGAAATAAGCCAGCAACTATTCCAGCTTTGGAAGACAACATTTCCGAAGAAATTCGGGCTATTCCGGCCGAAATGCTCGAAAAAGTTGCCCAAAATTGGACTTTCCGAATGGACCACCTAAGACGCAGCCGCGGTCAACATTTAAATGAAATTATCTTCAAAAAGTAAATGTCATGGACCAATCTAACGTTTCAAATAAAGAACCAATGAGATTTTGCAAATTTTATGCGTTTTTTTTAAAAAAAAAGTTATCAGGCACTTAAAAAATCACTCTTTACTACTGTCTCAGCAGTTGGGCATGGCTCGGTCCACTTTACAACGGATTATTCGCGTTGATTTGCATTTGTTCCCGTACAAAATTCAATTGACGCAAAGATTGTTGCCTGCGGACAAGCCTCGTCGATTGGAATGGGCCCAAAGAGTCATCGAAATGGCCGAAGATGACGAGCAATTTTGGAACAAAATTATCATGTCCGATGAAGCCCATTTCACATTGAATGGGACCGTAAATAAGCAAAATTGCCGTATTTACGCCACTGAAAATCTTCAGGAGATTCAAGAAGTGCCTCTTCATGACGAAAAAGTCACAGTTTGGTGCGGCGTTAGTGCGAAAACGGTCATTGGGCCGTTTTTCTTCCAAAATGAAAATGGCCATGCTGTTACCATCAACCAGGAGCGTTATCGCGACATGATGACCAATTTTGTGATGCTGATTATTCGTCGAAAGCGTATGAGGCAGTTCTGGTTTCAACAAGACGGCGCTCCACCGCACACAAGTCGCATAACAATCGATTTTCTGAAGAATTTGTTTCCGGGCCGTTTGATGTCGAAAAGTGGTGATTTGGACTGGCCACCGCGTTCGCCCGATTTGACGCCGCCTGACTTCTTCTTGTGGGGATATTTGAAGTCAAAGGTTTACGTTAACAAGCCAAGGACCGTAGAAGAGCTCAAGGACAACATTCGTGAAGAAATAGCCGCTATTCCGGCCGAAATGTTGGCGAAAACGATGGAAAATGCTGCAAAAAGGGCACAATACGCCATCAACGCCAGAGGCGGCCATTTGAGAGATATCATATTCAAAAATTGATGTAAACAAAACTACTTGGAACAAATTAAATGATTAAGATTGCCAACCGCCAAATTTTTATTTTTTTCTTTGATTTTTTTAACAAAAACATGGGTCCGTCGAATATGGGCAACCCTGTATTTGATGTTTTGTTCATATTTTGAAAACGGTGAATTAATTTCCTTTGTCTGTTCAAAACTTAAAATGCTTCTCCTGAAAAATCTAGTTTTTTGAGTTATAACGTTATTGTAGAAAACGAGCGATATTGTTGTGACATAAAAATGAACGATTTTATAAAAGTGTTCAATTGATTCAGCGAGAGACTCTCTGTGGGTGCAGTTAACTCCTAGCACCTCATGCAGATGAACTCAAAGTCATTATCTGCGGCTGCCTCCTGATTCTGTTTTTTGTTTAACCCACTGCACATTTTGTGAATCCAGCTCCGTCACTTCTCGCATTGTATGCAGTCTTCATCATCAACCGCAAGATTGCTGCTTTTCAGTTTGGACGAATTGTTTCGTCGTTTTGGTGCCATTTCCCAATATCGACTACTTTAAGGTTGAATTATGTAGGTTTTATAGTATTATTAAAACATATACAGATATTATTGATTGAAATTAAGAAGAAATTTTGCAACTTTTTCGCGAGATAATAAAAACGCACAACTTTGACATTTAAGGCTAGGGTTGCCAATGATTGGTTGCCCTTCAAAATCAAAAAAGAAAATTAACTCGAAATCAATATTTGCATTTTGTAAAGCAGTTTCCAAAATGTTCGGCTCCTGAGCAGCAGGTTCTGAAACCTTCATATGGACAAGAACCTTCGATGTTACGTAACTATGTTTTTCTGCCAAGCGCTTCTGTCGCGACGGGCATTGGTAACTCTTGTAGCTGCAGTGCAATTGTCTTGCTAAATGAAGTAAAAACATTATCCGACTTTACTTGTGTTTCAGAGGTAACTATAGCGTCCACAGCGCTGTCAAATTTAGTATCTCTACTCAATTTTCTGCTCGACCATTTGCGGGAGCTTGAGCTTGTGTATGCCGATGATGATTCTGCTGGCAAAGATGAGTGTAGTGGTGTAAAATAGATTGGTAGCGATGGCGATTCTGTAAAAGAAATTTCCTGCGACAATGTTGCATCTAGATCTATGACTTCCGTTGCGACTTCAAGACTTTCCTGTTAAGTACTCTGTGTTTAGAACATATATTTCAAAAAGAAAAAATTTGTAAGAACTTACCGCATTTAAGCAACTAGTTGTTGGCCTCAAAGCAACGACAGAATCCACAAAGGCCATTTCAGTATAATAAAATAAATGAGGCTGTGGTTCTGTGGTGCGTTTATGTAACTCAGTTCAAAAATACTCAACTGGTCGTGACGTCATGCTCAATCACTCTGCTAAACTCTATCGATAGAGAAGAAGTGTTTATGTATATCACGAAACTCAACAATTGAGATATTCGTGGTAGATACACATTAATATCTAATATATTAAAAATATATTAATATTGATTATTAATTAATATTAATAAACATTAAAAAAACAAAAAATTCTACTTACAGCACCATCCATTCTCAATCGAAAATTGACAAACTCTACAAGTATAAAACTCACGAGAACTTCTCAACTAGTAGAGAATACTCTACTCAACTCATCACACTTCTATGAACACTCCAGTTGAAAGTGTCGTCATTGTGACGTCACATTCTCAACCAGTTGAGAAAAAAGCAGTTGAGCACCACAGATTTCTTGTTGTTGTCGACCTTTTTTCAGGAAGGTACGCTGTTCTGAGATGTTAAATTTTTTTCCGCACACATCTGTTTTCATTCCTCTTGCAATTTCTTGCTATGCATGGTTTTTTATATGATCTGATCTTTTATAATTTGCACTTCTGTAGTTCCTGTATTCCAAATGGTCTGTATAAATTTATTATATTACAAATATCAGCTGTGCACCACTCCATTTTATTGATGTTTTCACTACCACGCACCAATCCCCTGTCACACTGCAGAAGAGATAGTTCTAATATCAAATCTATTGCGGCAATACATGGAAAGCAATATTGCTAGCCATGAATTGCCAACCATGTCAATTGAGTGGTCTCGATTAGCAATAATTGCCAATTGTCAGATGGAAAGCAATAAATTATTGCCTGTTAGGCAAGCCATCGCTTCTTATTTATGTGAGTAAATTTTTACAAATTTAAAACAGTTTTAATTTCGTTTGAATTAATATTATAAATAAAAATCTTTAAATCCATAACTTTTTTCAGGTTTATTAATAAAATTCTTTAAAAACATTAAAATATTTCATTAATTTCATTGAAAAAAAATAAGAAATTAATAAATAATTAATTAAATTCATTTTATAATATCAATTATAAGTGAATAAATACTTTTTTAATAATAAAAACATAAAAATATAATTTAATTAACTTAGTGCTCCACCACCCGGGTGTGCATTTAAAAAATTTATAAAAGCAGATTTCATTTTTTCTGAGTTCCTTAAGTACGATTTTAGTAAATTCGTTTTTTCCACTTCCAAGTGAAATAACTTTTCATCAATTTCTTGTAAAACTTCACGTCCTTTCATCTCCTCAGTCTGTTCTGTAATTGCATCACCGATTTTTTTTAAATTCTGCAAGCTTGTCCTTTTCAATGTTGTGACGTTTTCTTTTTTTTTTTATTGCAGGCTCCGCTGAACTCGATGATGTCAACGATGGCAATGAATGAAGTGACGATGGCGACGTAAATTTTGACGATGGAGACGGCGACACTGACCATATCGGAAGTGGAGGCTTTGAATTAATGTCTGCAACTTAAATAAATAGATATAAATTAATAAACTACAACTAAAATGGTTAGGTATAAGTAATAGAATACATACATAAATGAATAGAAGATTTTAAATCTAATTAAAGGTTTGAACAAATGTATTTGAATCAGTGTTTCAAAAATTTAAAAAAAGTTAAATTGCTTTTGCTTTAACTTTGCTGTGCTTATTGAAAATCGAACAGCAACAACCAAAGCAGAAAGCACATCGTTTCTATGCTGTATTTCAGAGACGCAAGTCTATTTGTACGTTGTTGTTTTTATAATATGAGTGCTTGTGCGCAGTTGCATCAGAAATAAAATCACGAAAGCCAAACGAATAAAAATGAAAAACCGAAAGCAAAACGAAGCTACAAATTAGTAAAGCAAAATGAAATGAATGAAAATTAATGAAAATGAGTGAAATGATAAAATTATTTTTAGTGCTGCTGCTTTTGCTTCACAGGATTCACAAAGCAAAGCAAAATGAGCAGCATATGATTGTTTTGAAAAACTTTAGGTAACACTTCGAAGCGAAATTTTCGTTGCTTTTGCTGAAAGCAATTTAAACCCTGGTTGTTGTTGTTTATTATGTTCACTTACACTTGTGAAAAAGTATATATATGTGGTGCCTCAATACCACCATATATAAACACCAACATCACAACATACAAAACACACACTTTACAAATATTCACTTACACATTTATCCAAAAAATTATTATTTAAGATTTTCAAAATTGTCATTATTTATTAATCAAAAATTTTTCGTGTACCACCACAACTGGCAACTATTAATTATTGTGTCCACCACAACTGGCGATCCTGCCTAATCAACGAACGGAAATTCAACAACCCAAACAATAGAAGAATTCCACGAGTATCCAGCTAGTATCAAACAATAAAAAACGTGCTTTTCCGTATATCAACTACGATTGCAGCAACAACAACTTCAACTCCTACCGCTATCAGTCTGTGAAGTCAATAACAACACCTTCACCCTGCCACTTCCTAGTCGAATAAATCATCTACACAGACAACATCATCGACCAACGAGCAAAACCCTGCACCTGCAGGTAAGGTGACACAGGCAATAACAAAAAAGAGAAATAATAACAGCAGCAGCAAAATTAGCAAAAACCACAACAATAACAACAGCAGCAGCAAAATTAACAACAACAATAACAACAACAACAGCAGCAGCAAAATTAACAATAACAACAATAATTATAACAACAACAACAACAACAACAACAACAAAATCAACATATTAATTTTTTATTATTTCAAAAAATGCATAAAATTTTATAATTTTTATTTTGTTTTTTTGACATTTAAGTAAAATTGTTTCGACAGGTTGTTTTTATTTTAGCTTTTCACGAGGCAAACACCGTAGCTTTTAAAACGTTTGTAAGACGATTGTGTCGGAACTTATCGCCTTACATCCGTAGGCACTCCACTGCACTAGGGAAACACATTTTAGGAAACACATTTCGAGATCACGATGAGTCTTTCACACACACCACCACCCCAACCCAGACAACCCCCACTCTCTTACATACTTCTAACCCTCTTTCACATCTCTCTCATTTCGGCGAAGGTGACCATCGCCCTCTCATACAATTACAAACGGATCTAGTCAATCCATTTGATGCACCAATGCATCCTGAAACACAAGCGGCGTCAGTAAAATTGCCACAATTTTGGATCACTTGTCCCGACGCATGGTTTGCCCATGCAGAAATATAATTTCAGGCAAAAAGAATCACAAATGACAAGACTAAGTACTAGTACCTCGTAATCGCTCTTGAGGTAGGCTAGACTTCATACAGAAACCTGCGTCCTTAAATTTGTATGAAGGCTTAAAGAGGACTTTGATTGACACACACTCTTTAAGTGAAGCCAAGAGGTTCGACAAAATTTTGTCTGGCACCGAGATGGGTGACCAAAAGCCATCTCAATTTTATAGGTCACTTATAATGTTAGCCGGTACTACAGTCGGTAGCGACTTAATTTATAAAGTTTGGCTTCGCAAGCTTTCCAAAACCCTTAATATTGCTTTGACCGGATCTGGTCATAGAGAGCTAGAGGAACTGTTAAAACTAGCTGAAAATTTGTGGGAAGTTATGTCAGAATCCGAAGTTGCTTCATTTGGCAATAATGCCCAGCGCATGACAAAAACCACACAAAACTCTTAGCTTGCGATGATAACGCAATCGTTTGCTGAAACAACGTCCAAAATTCTAGAAAGTTTCAACAAACTAGCAATTGAGGTCCAAGACTTGAAAAACGAACGATACCGTAATAATTCACGTACGAACTCAAGAGAGACTAATTTTCGAAGATTTTCAAGACGTAGATCCCCGTCAAGAAGTGTGTCACGACAACGACCTGCCAACTGGGTATATAGATACAGTTTTAGGTTCGGTAGGGCAGCTAGGTAATGTGAACAACCATTCTCATATGGTCAAAACGATACCCAACACAACACAACACAAAATAACTCAACAAACTAAGTGACTCCATCATTGCGACGGCTAATGATTGAAGTCAAACAATACTACAACGTCGTCCTTTTATTTCCGATAAGGACAGTCACAAAAACTTTTTGATAGACAGTGGAGCAGAAGTTTCAGTACTTCCAGTAAATAAATTCAAAGTCCACAAGAAAAATGCAGACTTAATATTAACAGCAGCTAACGGTAGCACAATCTCAACTTTCAGCAAGAAATTACTTAACGTAAATTTAAAACTAAGACGCGATTTCCCTTTCACATTTATACTAGCAGTCATTACAAGACCCATCATAGGAGCAGATTTCCTTACGAAATATGGACTCTTGATAGACTTAAAACACAAGGAACTCATTGATCCACTTACACAGCTATCAGTTAACGCAATCACAGCATTTACAGAAACATCACTACCCAAACTAATTACACTAGACAACAAATATACAAATATACTCAAAAATTACCCATCACTAACAGCAGAACCCGACTACAATAAACCAGTTAAACACAAAACAACACCACATAACTACAAAAGGACAGTTACCTTTTTCAAGACCAAGACACCTTGACTCCAACAAATACAAAATTGCCCAACAGGATTTTGATTTCTTAATAAAAGCAGGCATCTGCAGTCCTTCAGACTCCATGTCAGCGTCTCCACTACATCTAGTACCAAAAAAAGATGTGAACGACTAGAGGCCCTGTGGTGACTATAGAAGACTAACGCCATTACAGTTCCAGACCGCTATCCTTTACCTTACATACACGACCTATATATTGACTTACACAACAAACACATATTTTCAAAATTAGACCTAGTTAGAGCATACCACCAAACCCCATGGCCACCCAAGACATACATAAAACCGCGATTACTACACCGTTCGGAATGTTTGAGTTTCTGAGAATGCCATTTGGTTTAAGAAATACAGCTCAAACATTCCAACGATTTATCAACGAAGTATTACGAGAACTAGACTTCGTATTTGTATACCTCGACTACATTCTAGTGGCCGGCGAGACAGAAGAAGAACACCTTAAACATCAAAATTTAGTTTTCGAAAGACTAGACAATTACGGACAACCAAACAAATGTATTTTCGGCATAGACACAATAAAATTTTTACAACAAGGCATACAACCATCTCAAGATAGAATTCAATGCATTGTCAACTATCCAAAACCAGAAACAGTTAATGCAGTAATGCAGAAATTTATCGGGATGATTAATTTCTACCACAGATGCATTCCAAAATTAGCACACACACTCACACAAATTTACGATATGATAACTTCAGCATCAAAAACAAAGTACAAACACTTAACATGGACAGAAAACACAACAGAAGCAATCGCAACGATAAAAGAAAGTTTTACCAAATAAGTTCTACTTGATCATTTTAATAGCAAAGCAAAACTTTCTATCGCTGTGGATGCATATAACACTGCTATCGGTGTAGTTTTACAACAAGAACACAATCAGGAAACAGAACTACTAGCTTTCTTTTCAAAGAAATGATCACCATCAGAGACAAAATACAGTACATTCGATCGCGAACTTTTAGCAATTTACCTTACAATTAAACACTTTAGACACTATTTAGAGGGACAAACATTTGCAATATACACAGATCACAAACCACTTACTTCAGCATTACACTCAAAAACAGAAAGAAGCCCAAGGCAAACACGACACCTAGAATTCATTGCACAGTTTTCCAACGACATCAGACACATTAAGGGTACCGATAACACCGTAGCGGACGCACTTTCAAGAGCTGAGATAGAGGCTTTTACAAGATCTGATATTAACCTCAGAACTCTACACAAAGAACAGAATACCGATTCAGAACTACAAGAGATACTAAATAAACACACTTACAAATTCGAACAAATACACATTCCAATACTTAACATTCAAATTTGGTGCGAACAAAAAAGTTTAGGAACACGTCCATACATTCCACAAACATTACGCAAACAAATTTTTGAACAATTACATAATATTTCACACCCACGTACACGAGCTTCTCGACGACTCATAACACAAAGATATTTTTGCCCCAAAATGAACACACAAATCAACAAATGATTACAAGAATGCGTTAGCTGCCAACGAGCTAAAAGACATCGACACACGAAAACAATCCCACACAAGATAGACATTCCACACGGTCGTTTTGAGCATGTTCACGTCGATTTAGTTGGCCCTTTACCAATAACAAATGGTTACAGATATCTACTTACCCTAGTTGACCGAAACACACGTTGGCCCGAATTAAAGATACCAACGCCAGTACTATAGTAGATTCACTTTAAAAGGAATACATCTCAAGCCTTGGAGTTCCTCTGGAAATTACTTCTGATCGAGGATCTCAATTTACGTTCACAACATTTAGAAACTTCGTTAAGACACTAAGAAGCAAGCACATTATCACTTCTGCTTATCATCCACAAGCTTATGGGATTGTAGAACGATTTCACCGCCAACTAAAGACTTCAGCGAGTAACAACCAGACAAATTGGTACACAGAGTTGCCACTAGTTCTTCTAGGACTTAGGTCCACGGTCAAAGAAGATATTAAGGCTTCACCAGCTGAAATGGTTTTTGGTCAAACACTCAGGCTACCACAACAACTAGTAATTCACAACAGTCAGAATTTTAATTCGTCGGACACCTTGTCCAAACTTAAAGAGGTCGTAGAAGATCAAAAGTCAAACATTGCGCATCACAGCACTAACTTCCAACAATATATACTTCAAGCCCTCAGTACTTGTAACTTTGTCTTCGTCCGCAACGACACAATTCGTAAAACACTGCAAGAACCGTACGATGGTCCCTTTGAAGTTATTGAGAGAACACCGAAATACTTCACGATTCGGAAAAATAACACTAACATAACAGTCAACATTGATAGGATTAAACCCGCCTCCTTAGACACTGAAACAGCACAGACACATTCAACCAAACATAAAAATACTAAAAAATTACACTTTAACTTATTAGCCAACACGACAAAAATTTTTCAGAAAGGAGGGGGGAATAATGTGGTGACTTAATACCACCACATATAAACACCAACATCACAACATACAAAAAACACACTTTACAAATATTCACTTGCACATTTATCTAAAAAATTGTTATTTAAGATTTCAAAAATTGTCATTATTTATTAATCCAAAATTTTGTATATTATTTTAAATATTAAAAATTGTAAAAAAAAAAAAATAAATAAGTGGCCATTTCAGCCCTTGAAAGGACTTTGACCTAGCTTCTTACGATCAATTGTGTTGTGCGTGTTATTAAGTTTGTACACAATTGACCGAGAAATGGACCTACAGGCTTAACGCCGACTCCGAACGGCGATGAACGGAATGTTCTTATTCTCAAGAAGCTTTACATGGCATTTTTATTACTCTCTCTTCTACAAGTAATGAGCTTAACTTAAAGTACTTGGTGTAATCAAAATAACAAATGCATTAATGCAGCCCTTTATAATTATTACTGCTTTTATAATTACCTTCTATATCCACGGTATCTTGGCTCGAAATGGAGTCTTCAAAAATACTCTCTTCGACGGTAAAATCGTGTATTATGTGGCTTCCAATAATTTGGTGGACTTTGCTAAATAATGTCCATTCAGATGGGGATCCACAAGATGGTCCGATATTTGACTTTTCTTTCCTGAAAAAAAGTCAATTTGTAAAATTGAAACATATAATTCGAATTTATTACCTATATTTTTTAGTCAGGTTGTTAAACTTAAGTTTCACTTCTCCTGGCGTCACCCCATGTCCATGCTAACACAGCTCAAGTGCCAACTCCTTGTATATGTGACCATTCTTGCGGAAACTACGCAATTCGTCTACTTTTTCCGCCCACACATTTAAAAGGAGCTCCAAAAGGCAACGCATTTTTTATAAATGCGTTTTTTTTCCATGAATTATTAAAAATTCAAATTAACAACAAATTCAAAGTTTTTCGCTGAAAAGCACACAAAAAGATGCTTTTCATTTGACAGTTTTTCTATAGAGAAAAACTTAATATCATGTAGCTTTTCAACTGAAAGGCCATTATGGTCTGAAAGCGGCTTCTCGGCCTTAGTGTTAACACAGTACAATCTGCGTTTTTTCATGGAAGATCAGTAGCGGAATTCCCAAACGTGTTAACAACGTTTATTTTTATCGTTAACTGGCCTTTGCTACAATTATCGCTAACTGGTACTCCCAACATCTATGTTAGCTATTTTTGTCCTTAATTTTATCAGTTCTTTAACGTTATTTGTAGCTAGCTTAACCACGAATATTTTAGCGTGGCTGACTTAAATAACAACGTTAAGCGATTGTTTTACATGCGATTGTGATTTTATAATATATAAATAATATGCATAAAATGGCCACAACACGACGAGGCATATGTTAATCATCATGGTTAAATAAAATAAGATTAAATCAAAATAAAAATAATTCTATAAACTTTATTTTCTAGAAACTTTATTTCTCTTTAATTCTATAACTTTATTTAAAGTTTAAAAAATGAAGAGAAGTTTTTTAACTAAATAAAAACAAATTCACGGATAATAAGGCACATTTCAGAGCATTAATTATAAAAAATAATAATAAAAGTAAAAATAATAAAAAAGTTATACTTATAATAATTATAAGTTCATTGAACGCAATCGCTCAAACGAAATCGACAGCTTTTTAAGCGCAGAAGCAATTCGGTCGCAAGTAATTGCTTGCATTAGCACTGCCTCTGCTAATTGCTGCGGTGCAGCTGTCTGCTGCTTGGCTGATACAGCATGTATCTATCGAAAAGGTCTATCTAATCTGTCAGAAAAGCACAGTGCTACCATATTTTTGATTTCTGTTAACGACGTTTGTAGCTTATATTGTGAATGTTACATTTTAACAATTTTGTCGCTAAGCACTGTTACACTGTAGAGTACAACATTCGTTATTGCAAACTACAAACGTCGTTAGTTAACCATAACGATTTCGTATCGTTATCTTTTTGGGAATCCACTACAGATCATTTATGAAAAAAACGGCTCAGATCAATTGTTCGATGTTTTTTAATCACAAACAGATGGCGCTATGCTATACATAAGATAAACAGCTGATGCACTTTTTCAGCTGACAAAACAGTTTTGCAAAAAATAAAAATTGTACTGTAAAACAAATGTAATCAAATTTTTAACAAATTTGAATTTACCTTCTCTCTTATTTATTTCCATTGCCTCAAGTTCAAAATTTGTGTTTGGCGCTTTAACTTTTTACTAGCAATACCAATGCTGCCTAACTTATAAATGTCAAATAATGCAGTACTGCCAATTTTCCGGACACCCAGCGCCATTTCGCCCTCAAGTACAACCAAGTGTTGCCTACTTTTACAGTGGCGGCCTCATCACTTAAAAACATCGAATTGGATCAATTGAAATGATCCAGCTCACTTGCTGAATCATTTGTTGTTTTTGCTTTGCGTGCAAAAGCGACCCAGCTAGACAGACCTAACAAGTTTACGAACACAATGAAACAATATTTTCTAAACACTTAATCATTCGTACGATGTGATTTTATGTGAAACAAGGAAAATTATTTGTACTTGTATATCTTGCTCTCTTACCATCAAATATTGACGAACAAATTTGAAAACAGTCAAAAGAAAGTAGCGGTGCAAAAAAGTTTCCGAAAAAATAAAATAAAATTATGTAAATTAACATAAAATATAAATGATATAATATGGCAAATAAGTGGTGTGAAAAAGCTGTGCTGTTTTCAGTTTAATTAGTTTCCTTTTTTTAGTTAAAAAAATATGTGTCATATATATTTTAATTTGTGCCGTTATTTTACTTAAGTATGAAATAAATTGTAAAATTATATTTAAATATGTATTTTCTTTAAATAGTCTAAATAGCAGTCTAAATATACTTTTTTTGTTGAGTTAAGCATGGGTAACAGACAGAGATGCCAGATCACACCGATAGGTAAAAACTTGTTATATTTTTTTACGACGCTAGAAGAAATATAACAACTTTTGTATAGAGAATTTTATATGAGAATAACACGAATTTTGTTAGGGCTCGTGTTAAATAACGCATTATCTAACAGTAACACCTAGCTGTTAGATATGCCATATATATGGCATATACCTAACGCCTTGTTCGTTAGGTTCATATAAAATTCTCCATACAAAGCACGTTAGGTTTGTTCTAGCGTTTTGAAAAATCTAACGCCTTTTGCCTATCCGTGTGATCTGGCATCTCTGTCTGCCTCATATGATTTTTTCATTAAAAAAAGCTTTAGCTGCTCTGTTCACACTGGCATCTCTGTCCGTCTCATATGATTTTTTCATTAAAAAAAGCTATAGCTGCTCTGTTCACACTAATTACAAATTCCATAACAAGCTCAGCTGTTTACATAAGTACGCAGTTAGGGTCTCGCAAAACCTTTCCACCATAGTGTAGCGGTTAGCGCGCTGGCCTTTAACGCAAACATGGCCTTTAACGCGGGTTCAAACCCTTCACCAAATTAAGCCAAATTTTTTTCTTGTAATTTTGCTTAGAAATGTTTTTTTTCTATTTTTATTAATGGATAGATTTACAAAACATAAATTTAAGTAAAACATTTAAAGAAATGAAAAAACGAAAATAACAGCTTTATTTTTTCCTCTATAGCAAGGAAAACCTGCGTTGTTTCTTTAGAAAGAAAGTTATAATAATTTGTTAATTTGTTTATTTTCAATCTCTTTTGAACTTTATTTTATTAAATAATCATGAAAATCCCTCTGAGTCAGTCAATCTTTGAACCACGGTTCTCTGTAATATAAGTTGCATATTCTACCCAATGCGCCACGGCCACCATCACTTGAGTTGGTTATTTTAGGGTATTATTTTAATGCGTGACTTACACTTGCACCGCTTAAAGTTTTTTTTCACACCTTCAGCTTGTTTGCTGCGTAAAGGAGTAAGCTATTTAAAGACATACAATTTTCCTTGTTTAACATGACATCAAAATGTAAGAGTGTGTTAGTGAACACCAAATTTTGTTTCATAGTGTTTGTAACTACGTTAGAGCTGTCTAGCTGGGATATGACCCATGATCTCTCATGAAAAAAACGCAGCTATAATTCAACTGGATAATATAAGACAGGGTTGCATCGGAAAAAAATAAAAAACTACTACTGAAATAATAAATGTTGCCACCAAAATAAAAAGTTGGATTCAAAAATAAAACGTGATGCCACATACATAAAAAAGTAACGGATTTCTAACAAGGTATGGCTATAGAAAAACAAAATTAATGAATGTACTTACATTATATAATTGTATATTTTTTGTAACTATATGGATTGACGTTTTTATCATGCATATCCAGTGATATATAAAGTATTAATATATTTTATTCATTTATATATAAAATATTTTAAAAAAGTATTCAATAAAGTATTTCAAATCTATATTTGCATTTACCTGTTAGTAAAAAATATGAGCCGCCTCAATTTCTCCATAAACTGGGTTACGTGGGTGTAACGCGATCAAGATTTACACTTCAAGTTGCAATACATACTCACACTCACACACTAACACTTTCGCATTTGACCACCAGCTTGATATAAAATTTTTCTTGATTTTTAGTTTAGTTTAGTATATTTCAGTTTTGAATCATTCAATTCCTTACATACTAGAGAAAATAACAAAGAAGTTACAATTAATAAAATAACTATAATTAAAATCATAAAAAGAAAATTAAGCTTAAATTAGTATAAAACAAACTAGTAACAAAATTTTTAAAAGACGATTTCGACATTGAAAAATCGAACAAGTTCCTAGATGATAATTCGTTATATAAGCATATAGACCTTGTTATAGGGTCATTTAAGGCATAGTTCGTTCGGTGGATTTTAATGAAAAATAGCTCAAAATTACGCAACTGCCTTGATGGTATATTGAAATGAATCAAACTCAAAAGCATAGGGTCATCAATATTATTGGATATTATATCGTAGATGAAAATTAAAGAGTTTATTTTCCTCCTGATTTCGAGCGTCTTTAAACCCATCAATAAACATCGCACATGATAAGAGGGTAAGTCAAATCTAAAGCTTGTACAATACAGCATGTACTTTGTAGCAATTTTTTTAACTTTTTCAAGCCTTAACGAATGAATTTTAGCTGAAGGTTTCCAAATTAAAGAAGCATATTCTAATCTTGACCTGACTAGAGGACAGTAGAGTGCTTTAAATGTATAGGGATCTTTAAAGTCCTGACTATTCCTACGAATGAAGGCAAGCAGGGAAAAAACTTTAGGCAGCAAAAAGTTTATAATTAAGACTTATTTAAGGTCTTCCATGGGACAGGCAAGGCTTTCCGATCTTGCTATTTTATCCATTGAAAACGAGCTTTGCAAGTAATATTATTTCGATGAGGTTATTTCAAATTTTGCAGCTCTTAAAGTAAGAAAAGACAACGCAATTATTAAGATGTCTTTGTTTAACCTTATACCTACATATGTATACAAATATGTACCTGAAAATTTAATTTTTTTGTTTAACTTGTGTAATTTTTTTGTTAAGTTTTCTTTTTCACCTAATGCCTACATATCTAAATATGTAGACTAGGGCGGGTCAATTTGTTCGGATGAGAAAAAACCAAAAATGCGTATAGCAGAAATGTAATCTATGATGAATTATTAGAAAATTTCCCCAAGAAACCATAAGTCTAAAATTAATCCCAATATCGCGCATATCGAGGTCAAAACTTGTATATGAATTAAAAAACAACTGTATAGTTTAAATAGAAATTCTGACGAATAGTCCAAAAATGGCAGCGTATATCATTGATTTTGGAACTGTTCAAAAGGAAATTTTGCCAGCTCTCCGAATCTGAATTAATTTTAAAAATATTTTTTTTTTTAAACCAAATATTGCCAATCTAATATTTTAACATTGTCAAAAATAAAACGATTTAAATTTACAAAAATTTATGGCTACTGCCATAACAACGTCTCGATTTTTTTCCAATTACGCGTCGCGAAACACTTGAAAGTAACTGAACAAATCGGTCAGTTCCCTGAATATGCGATGGAATTTGTGAGTTTGGCAGCGGCGGATCTTCAAACTATAGATAACTTAGCATGTGCTCGTATGGAATGTTTGCGGTGAATGGAGGTTCGGATTAACTGCTGTCATCATCTATTTTTATCAAATCAACATAGACTGAGCAATCAAAATTAATGCTATGCTTTTTAAAAGTCCTTAATACTGTTGGATCATAAAGCTTATCTCGATAATACAAAATTGCTATTCTTGATTGCTCTTTCGCAGCGTTTACAATATCCCTAAGATTTGGTGGTAAATATTGCGTTGACCGTATAAATTTTGCTAACAGTGCACTGCCGTAGACAACAGAACTATAATACTTTACATTAAAGTACATTGGTACATAAACTTTCATAATATAGTTTGCTAGAGTTTTTAAGTTGGTTTATGGCAAATTTGTAGTAACGTATAGTCGCAATAGTCTACTAGCTTTGGTCAGCCAACGAGAATAAACTATTTGCCCGGGTTTCATGCTGGCTAAATCTGCGGGACAGAAACCTTCAGACACGGCTTTGACTAGTCGATAAGGGCGTAGCCATGGGGGAAAGGGAGGCAGTTGTCTGAGATTTTCTGTTTAATCGATGGCTTTGAAAGTAGTTTCTATATGTAATTCCTTTTTAATATGTGGTTTTTCCTTTTTCTTTGAAGCTAGATGTGGTAAAAAGATATGATAAAGATATGAAAGATATGGTAAAAAGAAATTTATAAGGTCTTGCTCCCCCCTAATTTTCATCCTGCCTACGTCCTTGTTAGTCGATACAGATACTTCACATCTGTAGAAAGACCGAGTTCGTCTTTAGTATTTAACGGTAGAGGCATATTTCCAAACAAAATGGGTTGAAAATCAGATACAATCTATAACAAAAAGTGGGTTGACTTAAAATAAAGTCCAATTATTTTAAAATTAGTATAAAACTACCTGCAACGTTCACAGGTTTCAATTAATTTTGTAAAATCTCCACTAGCAGTTCTAGGTCCGCTTGTAGTCGACTTTTCCAATGCACCAAACAAGTGGCGAAAAGGTAGTTCATTAAAATGCAGCAAGCAAACAAACCAATGTAATGATTTTTCTAGAGCAATTTCGAACCTTCGTAGAATGCCATTACGGTACCAGTATTGCTTACTTCTCCATGGCAACAAATTCCAACCAAATCGTCAAGAGATAAATTTTTTTATGAAAGAACTCGTATAGCTGAGCTTATTACTTCCAGTTTTGTTTACTTTTTAAATACTAAAATGTGAAGAATGTAATAAAATAGTAAAAATTAAGAATTCAAATGTAAAACTAAAAATTATCAAAACGTTTCTACGATGATTTTTACATTTTTGGCTATTTTTAAATATCAGGCTGGCAAAATTTGGTTTAAAAGCCAAAATATTTTTCAAATAAATTCAGATTCGGAGAGCTGGCAAAATTTCTTTTTCAACAAGCTCAAAATCAATGATATACGCTGCCATTTTTGGACTATTGTACAGTATTTTTTATATAAAACTATGAAATCCATACACAAATTTTGACCTCAATATGCGCGATATTGGGATTGATTTTAGACCTATGGTTTCTTGCGGAAGTTTTCTCAGAATTCATCATAGATTACGTTTCTTCTATACGCTTGATCGATAAAAAATTTGACCCACCCTAATGTAGACACCTGAAAATGTTATATTTTTGTTCTGGTTTTTACAAATTCTAATTGTTTGTCATATGTTGTTTGTTTTTTTTTCCGGAGAAGATAAAGATAGTAATGAAAACACTTAATCTCATCGAATTGGTTTCTTTTTGCATTTAGAAATTTTTTATAGGGGTGACACCATGAGTATGGGTTTGTTCGAAGCACGCAATAAATGCAGCAACACTGCTGCTCAGTTACACGCTTGCAACACTGTTGCAGATGCTCAGCTGATATTTTGCGCGTTTTTTGCACAATTTCCATAAATTAAAACAAAAATGGAACTTTATGCACGTTTAATTTTCGATTATTTAGAAAATGACAAAAGTTTGGTATTGAAATTGGAAGAAGCAAGAATTAAGAGATTAAAGAAGAGAAAGTGGCTGATTGCAGAAATTATAAAGAAAAGAAAAGTGACCAAGACGAAGAATTTTTTTAAAACCATTCAATTTTATCCTGGTGATATATTTTTCACGCATTTCCGAATGTCCCGCGAGGCGTTTGTTGTAAGTCTTGTAATTTGCATTTTTATTTAAAAATATAAAAAAAATTCTCTTTAGAAATTGAAGAACGCTGTGGAACCTTTCTTTTCAACAGCCCCAGGCGAATACTCGTTAGAACCTTCCGTGTTCATTACATTATGGAAGCTCAGTAATAGCAGAGTCACATACCGCGAGCTTTCCGACAGGTTTGATGTTGGAAAAGGAACTGCCCATAAAATTTTTTTTAAAACAATTAAGGCCATATGCAACCTTAAAAATGAAATATATTGGCCCTCTGTTTCCGAGCAGAAAAAAATCATTGAAGATTTCCAAACAAGCAGAGCGAATCCACTTCACTTCAATATAAATACTCAAAATATTGATAGCATCAGTTATTACGACCGCAAAGGAAACTTTTCAATTATTATGCAGGTACATGTTTAAAACATTGTAGTTATTTTAAGACTTCATATGAAATGTATTAAATTCTTTAGGCCATATGCGATAGCAAGTTTCGCTTTTTAGATGTTTTCATCGGTTACCCAGGCAGCTGCCATGATGCGAGCGTATGGAAAAATAGCCCAATATACAAAGGAATATCGTCCGGACAAATACAGCTCACAAAAGATGCTATAATATTAGCCGACTCAGCCTATCCTCTTTCAAAATATTTAATGGCTCCTTACAGGGATAATGGGCATCTGTTTCGAGAAGAAAAGCAGTTTAATTATATTTTAATTTGTTTATATTTTATATTTTTAATTTGAGTTCAACACGAGTAATCATTGAGCAGGCTTTTGGTATGTTGAGGCAAAAATTTAAAATTTTTAATCATATTGATGTCAGATCTCAAAAAAACGTATCAAAAGTTATGCTGGCTTGTACCATTTTGCACAACTTTCTAATAAAAAATAATAGTAATATTTCTGCAGTTAATAACACGTTTGAAAATTTAGAAAGTCCAAGTGGCCAAGAATTAGAATTTCCTGAAAACATAAATGACTCTAACGAAGGAATTATTAAAAGAAATAACATAAAAATGTTGTTTGCATCGTAAGCCTTTACATATATATTAATAAAATATTTCAATACATCAACGTGTAAGTTTTTTAATACAAATCAATAAGTTAATAATTTGAACTTGGATTATAAAAAAATAAATAAAAGTGAATGAAATTCATTTGAGATCAATAAATGACTATCTGGGTCTCTGTAGAAACCAAGTGTTCTCTGAATCAGATTTGCAACCGACCAATATTTCGCTCAGGCTTCATGGACTCCAATTTTATAGTTTTATGTTCGAATTAGTTTCGGTGTCTGGTTAAGATGCAACACAAAACTGCTTTCAGCCTATGATATTTAAGCAAAATATTCTTCAGTTCCAATTCTGATTCCAAGTGCACTTGATTTTTTCAACAACACCGTATAAATTATTATTTCAGGTTTCCTTCCTCTTCTCCATTACTTTCGCCAACTCTAACATGACTTTTTTATTTCTCCTTTTCAATTTCAAATTTTTCCCTTTCCAATTCCAACACTTCAACGTGCCGCTTTTGTTCTTTGCAAGCTTCTTCTTTGAAAAACAAAAGCGTCTCGTTCACATTACTTTTGCAGCGTCTCTTCGGCTTGGAACTTCTTTCGCTATCGCTACCGATATCGGAGCCACTGCCGTTTGTGTCTAAAAGGCTCACGTCAATTATATTTGAACTTGGCAGCGAGGATTCCATGTTTTTCACTGGAGGACAAATGGAATGCCACCTGCCGTAAACTGCGTCAAATTCTTCAAAGAAGTCCCAACTCGTTGCATCTCTTTATAGGATGCCATCAAGTTTAAGAACTTCCTTTGAAGAACTTCCTTCGATTGTGTGACTTCTGGATTTGCAGCCTTCATTTTCCCCAGCACTTTACCCCACAGCACTGACTTCTTCTTTTTGCCTGCTGCAAAATCTGCCTCCATGTCGAGCCGACACCTGACAAGTAGTTTGTTGAATGCACTACTCAGATTTTCACTGAAATTAAAGAATAAAACAAATACATTTAGTAGATTTATATATGTGGCCAATAATATTCGTATAATATAATATAAAATAAAATAAACATAAATTTTTCTTACATTTCATCATCCCCTACCTGAATAGCTACCTTGATGTGGTGTAGGGGCTTAGGTTGCCGTGACACAACAGGCTATGATGACGGGAGCTTCGGCTCCTGGTAGGGTCACCCTTGTCATACAGGCTGCGGTGTAGCAATGAACAAAAGGCTATTCAACCTAATCCAAGGTGTCAAGCGTACCGTGCCTATTGGATGGTTTGCAGCCAGGGGTTAATTCCGGCTGTATTAGAACGGAGCCTCACATACACCTGGCCACCTCAGTGAGTAACCTTGGCCTTACCACGTCAAGCGGGGCTCTGGCGTGGTGGACCACCCTTTCCCTAGCTTCTCGTGGGTCCAAAATAAACAACCAACACGCAACAACTCTAATACCTGACGGAGATCCTTCATCGATCTCTGTCTGTCAGCCTATGGCTGAAAAACCTGAGCTAATCGAGCGGTCTGACTACTCTATCGTGCTCTCTGACAGTGAGAGAGAATCCGTCACTTCTGCAGGCTCAGAACTCTCGGACGTAACCTGCATAGACAGAGCAATTGCCTATGAAGGAGAGTCAGTGAGCGAACTGAACCTTGGCAGCTTGAACATCTCTAGAAAGAGACTGCGCACATCGCAGAAAAAAATGATCAAGCGCCTTATGGCTGACAAGATGCCATACAAAGAAGCACTAGAGAAGGTCTAGCCAGGCTAGCCATCGCCTGGTGCATCTGTCCCCTCTGGAAAGAGAAGAAGGCCAAGTGACGACTCACCAGTTGTCACAGTGAAGAAGAAATCAAGGCCAGGCATACCTTCTTTCGCTGAGGTGGCAGGTGTAATCCAGGTGGCTGTAGTTCCGCTGGACTTTCCCAACAGTCATCTAACCCAGGATGAACAAAAAGTAGTGGAGAAAACCATCATAAAGGAGCTGCATAAGCTCCCCACCGGTGGTCCACAGATTAGGTTTCTGGGCTGCTCTTTCAAACCGGGCTGGATGACTGTCAAGTGAGCGGACGTTGCAACGCGAGACTGGTTGAGGAAGGCAGTTGCAGTCATGACCCCTTGGAAAGAAGCTAAGCTGCGCATGCTGGAAGGAGATGACCTTCCTAAGCCGTGCGTCGCCACTTTCCTGGAGCAGACTGCGGTGCTGAGGAAATACTACGCATACTAAGCGTACAAAATAATACGCTACCAACCTCAGACTGGAAAGTCTTGAGGAAGGTCGTGAACCCTCAAGGCGCTGCCCTTACCATCTCGATGGATGAGAGATCGGTAAAACTGCTTGAGAAACTGGACAATCTGCCATATTATGATATGAACAGAGTACAGTTTCGCATCAAGCGGAACCCGCACTCTCGTCCATCCCCCCAGGCCAAGGTGAGTGGAAACGTGGGGGGGAAGGAGGCTGATCATCGACCTTCCGCTAAACGAGTCAAGAGACTAAGACGATAGTCTCGAAGGTGGATGACCAGCGCCCATCCTGCTCCAGGTCCACATCAACACCTGTAGCCTCTGTGTGCCAGGAGGGAAGATTGACTAGACAGCTCCCCTCTGACAAAACAACACCACCTCCACTGTCATCCACCAGTGCAGAGGCAAAATCATCTGCCCCTGCACTGCCGGCTGGCAAAAAAACGGACCCGAAAAGGACGGACAAATACATTAAAAGACCGCCCACAAGACCAACGGACGAAAACCGAGGACCGCAACGAAGGGGACGTGGCGGAAAAAAGGGGGATTCCTTTAGCAAGAATCCCCAAAAAAGGCACTAATGGTGAAGGCTGTACAAGTCAACCTGCACCACGCCAAAGCAGCTTCCGCAGTTCTGGTCCAGACAATGCTTCAAGACGGAGCAGACATTGCATTTGTGCAAGAGCCCTGGACCAGCACAAACGGCGATATCCTGGGTCTAAATAATGCAGGTAGGATTATATATTCCAACTCATCTTCTAGACCCAGAACCTGTATTGTTCATAATAATAATATCTCTCTTTTTCCTTTAACAGAGTTCATCAACCAAGACCTCACTGCGGGCCTGATGAAGCTCAATGATCAAAAGGAAGTCATTGTAGCTTCAGCTTACTTTGCGGGAGACGAGCCCATTTGTCCCCCGGACTGCATAGCTGATCTGCTAAGATTTGCTGCCAAACACAAGACAGAAGTTGTCTTGAGCTGTGATGCCAACGCTCATCATACACTGTGGGGTAGCACAGACACAAACCAAAGAGGTGAGTACCTTTTAGACTTCCTTATTTGTAATAACTTGTATGTATGCAACGTTGGAAATGAACCAACGTTTATTACCGCAAATAGAAGAGAGGTTCTAGACCTAACTCTTACCACATCAGCTCATGATGACATAATAGCTGACTGGTATGTTTCAAAAGAACCTTCGTGTTCGGATCACAGACACATTAGGTTTGAAATAAAGTCAGCCATTATACAAAACATCTTTTATCGCAGAAAAAAAGACACTGACTGGAACTCCTATAAAGAGCAGCTTGGTCAGCTCATCCCCGATAAACTTCCCCTCAGAATCGACACGATAAGCAAATTGGAATACTCAGCAGACTATGTCCAATCATGCATTACTCAATCTTTTGAGGACAACTGCCGTCTTAAACTGAAGAAGTTCAAGAGACAAGCACCCTGGTGGAACAACCATCTCAACGACCTCAGAAAAGGAGTAAGGAAGCTGTTCAATAGAGCTAAGCGCAATAATGATTGGCTATCCTACTCCCGATCTCTTACTAATTACAATAAGGAGATCAAGAAGGCTAAAAAGGACTCGTTCAGGAACTTCTGTGGCTCCATCAAAGATGTTCCAACGAGTTGTCGCCTTCAGAAGATCTTATCAACTGTCAGACCACAATCCCTAGGTAGTCTATTACATGGGAACGGTGTTCAGACAAAAACAAAGAAAGAGGCCCTAGAACTCCTTCTCAACACTCACTTCCCGGGCTCCGTCATTCAAAACAGTCCCCACCCAAACCCATCTTACAACTACGAACAGACAAATCTGCCAAGTAGAGAAGATTGGAGAATCAGCAAACAGATCTGCAATACTTCAGCAGTTAATTGGGCCATAAATCCCTTCAAATCTGCTGGTGGAGGTGGTATTTTTCCAGCTCTTCTACAACAAGGTTCAGAACATCTGATACCACTACTATCAAAACAATTCAGCTGCAGCCTAGCCTATGGCCATATACCTGGAGCATGGAGAAAAGTGATAGTAAAATACCTTCCTAAGGCTAGCAAAGGCTCAGAGAGTAATCCAAAATCTTTCAGACCCATCAGCCTTATGTCCTTCATACTGAAAAGCATGGAGAAAATAATTGACAAATACATCAGGGAGAATGCCCTGTCAATATACCCCCTAAGTAAGGCACAACATGCCTATCAAACGGGTAAATCAACAGAGTCAGCACTTAATGACCTTATAACCACAATTGAAAAATCTATCGACTGCAAGGAAATATGTATTGTCGCTTTCCTTGACGTCGAAGGAGCCTTCAATAATACGTCATACGAGTCCACTAGAAGGGCACTTAATAACCTTGACATGCCAACAATCATAGGCAGGTGGATTATGACGACACTCAATAGCAGAGTTATCCAGACCTGCCTGGATAACACTTCCCTCAAAGCAACTACAACCAGGGGATGCCCGCAAGGAGGCGTCCTATCACCTCTGCTTTGGTCACTAGTTGTAGATAGTCTCCTAGTTGAACTCAAAGAAACTGGGATAGAGGCGGTTGGGTATGCTGATGACGTAGCAGTCATCATACGGGGGAGCTTTGAAAACACAGTGTCTGATGTTCTACAGGCAGCACTAAACACAGTACAGAGATGGTGCAATAACGAAGGCCTCTCCGTAAACCCAAAAAAGACAGTCATTGTTCCTTTTACAAAACGACGCAAGCTCAATCTTACTTGCCCGGTACTTTTTGGGGAAAAAGTAGATTTTTCCAACTCAGCAAAATACCTGGGAGTGATCCTGGACAGCAAACTGTCCTGGAACCTCCACATAGACCGCATCATCAGCAGATCAACAGCCTCATTGTGGACCTGCAGAAGAATTTGCGGCAAAAACTGGGGGTTAAGCCCTAAGATGATGTACAATCTCTACACTTTGACCGTCAGACCAGCACTAACATACGTGTCTGTAGTATGGTGGTCGAAAACGCTAGAAGGATCAACCATCAAGCGGTTAGGACGAGTTCAAAGATGTGCACGGATATGTATGACAGGCTGCATAAGATCTACGCCAACAGCAGCCCTCAATGTCATCTTAGGGCTCACCCCAATCCACATACACATCCAGATGGAGGCGAAGCTCAGCCTTCACAGACTTTTCCATCTGGGTTACACTGTCCCAAACCATCCCTTAAAGGGACACCTAACCTTAATCACAGCCCTAAAGCGAGAAAAGGAGTTCTGCATGCCATTAGATGACATGCTTCCCAAAAGCCACTTTAACAAAAACTTCATCGTAGTTATCCCCCCCAGATCCAACTGGGAACACGAGAAACTAAACCCGTCCGAAAACGACCTTGTGTGGTACACAGATGGCTCCAAAATGGAGGAAGGCACGGGAGCAGGGGTCTTTGGAGAACACTCCAATGAGAGCCACTTCTTCAGTGCAGGTCTATTTACCACAATCTTTCAAGCGGAAATCCTTGCCATTAACAGATGCGTCAGACTGAACTGTATGAAAAATGTTAGGGGCAAATCAATTTTCGTCTTCTCTGATAGTCAAGCTGACCTTAAAGCTCTGACATCACCCATCATAAAATCCAAGCTAGTGCTGGAGACTGTAGACGTCCTCAACGACTCTACAGTGGATTCCTGCCCACTGTGGTTTTGACGGGAATGAAAGAGCAGACTCCCTGGCCAAACAGGGAGCATCATCACCACTCACAGGACCGGAACCGTTCTGTGGGGTTGGTAAGAATCTGTTCAAGCAACACGTCAAAAAAACCTCATTCCGCGAATCTCAAGACATCTGGAAGAACTACTTAGGACAGATATGCACTAAGCAAATATTCCCAGAACTTTCTCCCAAGAAATCGAAATTTCTTATTAACCTAGGGAAGAAAGACCTAAAGATGATGACCGGAGTCATAACTGGAAACTGCAAACTAAAGAAACACCTACAAAAAATGAATCTCGCTACTGATTCATTATGTAGATTATGCCTTGAGGATGAAGAAACCTCCAGACATATTCTCACTGAATGTCCAGCTCTTCTCCATATAAGAAAGAGAATCCTACATAGCGAAATAGTCTCTCAAGGACACCTTGCGATCCTCAACCTCGAAAATATATTATGTTTTCTGAAAAAAACTAAAGCAAACGAACTGCTTTAAGAAAAGAAAAGGTATGGCACAATAGGCATCACAAGATGCCGCAGTGCCAGAGCTGAATTAGCTCGCCCCAAGCATATCTATCTATCTATCGACATTTCATCATCCCTTATTCTTCTGCAGACTTAAATTTTGTGTTGCCGCTTTTTAGTATTTCCCGCGCATCAAATGTCAAATTTCTGTCCACTAGAACGTTTTGCTTTTGCCAATGTTGCCAGAAATTCGCATAGAACGTGATGCTTTGACAAATCATGCAACACTGCCGCAGTGATTGCAACTCGAACAAACCCTATCCGTCCCGGGTGTCACCAAGCCTAGGAACGCCACTGGCACTAACATACAAAAGGTTAGATGTTACGTAGAAAATATATAGGGCTAACGTGCAGTTAAAAGATTATTGAAAATATTTTATTTTGAAGCACCTCTAGTACTATTTCATTGAACACACCCTTATAAACCTTGTCAAACTATAACCCTGCTAAAATCTACAAACCTGTTTAAAAGCTACATCACTGTCAAAACTACAATTCTGTAATAATTGAACCATGTTGCAAATGGAACCCTGTATTGAATTTTATTGATATATAATTTGCACAGTAATTATAACAACATTTCATTGGCGCCCAACTCAGTGGCCAGCGGAAGCGAGTTCCACACAGCTAAAAACGCAGCTTCATTGAGCAACTTCAACGTAACGTCAGCTAACAACGCTTCAACAGAACGCGGCGAAACGTCAACAAGCAGTGCTCAAATCAGCGGCATCCACGTACGAAATTCGGACCGGATCTCTGATTTGACATTTGCCAGCGACGCATCATCGGCCTGCAACACGCATTCAACACAAGGCAACGCGTTAATTAGTAGTGTTCAAACCAGCTGCATCCACGTACGAAATTCGGACTGGGTCTCTGATTTAACACATGCAAGCAACGCATCTTCAGCCAGCAAAGCACAATCAGGAAATGCCATCGCATCCATAAGCAGTTTTCAAAACAACAGCATCCACATACGAAAGTCGGACTGGATCTCTGATTTCACACTGGAAAACGTTGCATCTTCAACCAACAGCATCAACGCATCAGCGCCCAGCGGCCCAACATCAGCTAGCATCACTGAAAGTATCCACGTGCCAACATACCAGGTCTAGGAGGTTATGAACAAGAACTATTCATCTGATCCTAATAACAACACATCTAGCAGCAGTTACGTCACTCCTTTTGGCAGCGCTAGCTCTACAGATTTTAACAATACAAACAGAACATCAACTATATTTCCACAGGACAGTTTCAACAAATAATGTCAGTCATCGCTGGTAACACAAAAGCTGGTTCTTTTACATGTTGCACCGCGCGTTTCAAAGGACAGCGTGACATGGCTGCAGTAAACGAATTCATAGAGACGGTGAGCGTTTACAAAGACATTGAGAATATATCAGATACCGATGCACTTCGTGGAATGCCACTGCTACTTGAAGACTACGCAGCGTCTTGGTGGATGGGTTTAAAAGACAACGTTAAAACTTTCAAAGAAGCATTAGATCTTTTACGGGCCACATTTTTCCCAGAAATTCCAGATTAGAAAATTTTGCAAGCCATTTTTGAAACCAAGCAGCAGCCAAAAGAACCAACGGACAGCTTTGTTTGTAAAAAACGACTTTTGTTGTCACAACTTAAGGAGCCTGTCAACGAAGCCGTGCAATTAAGCATGGTTTACGGCCTCTTAAATATTAAAATAAGAGAGCGCGGGCGCCGTGAAGAACTCAACAATTTCGAGCATCTAATACAAGCCAGCAGAGAAACAGAAATTCTTTTTGCCGAGACAAAGCAAATGTCATCAGTCGCAGATAAGTTCGAGCCATACACAATAAAGAACACACTTTCAGCAGGATTAGGAACATCGGCAGCAGTACCTTCAACAACGACAGCGTCGTCAACAGCGTCATCAGCAGCTACGCAATCAATTCGATGCGCGTTCTGTAGAATCCGTGGACATACCACAGAAGTTTGCAGAAAACGGCTAAAACAACTGTCACAGCAGCCACAACAGCCACCAGCACAACAAACATAATTGCAAAAAGTCTAACATTTTCATGCTATGGTTGCGGTGCACCAGGGGTATACAGAACAAATTGTCCACAATGCAGCACGCATAGTAAAGAAAGCCCACAATATTTAGCATTCAACAATGTGGCAACAAACATAATTGATCGAGACTTGCCGACAGTTCATATCGAGATTTTCGGCCTAAAAGGTGAGGCTTTCTTTGACTGTGGAGCCAAAACAAGCATTGCAAGTGTCAATTTAAAAAAAATCTTGACCAACAAAGGCTGTGTCTTCCAAAACATGCTCGCTGAGATTTCATTGGCAAATGGATCAACGTCCACCCATAATGTCATGGCTACAATTTGCGATGTCACCATTGGAAACCGAGTCCACAAAATACGGCATTGGAAAATGCGAAAAATAATCGTACACTCCTCGGTACATACTTCTTGTAGCAGACTGACATCGTACTAAATATGGCACAGCGTTTTTGGTATTTCGAAAACGACCCCAAACCAAAATTTGTCAGAACAACAAAAGATAGAGCTAGACAATACTCTTTTGGCTAATTCAGATATCTTCGAAGAAAATATAGAGGCAACTCCATTTGCTGTTCACAAAATAGAAACTGAAGATCACTCCCCTCTTGCCACGCCTCCTTATAGACTATCGCCTCAAAAGAAGGCAGAATTAAAGTTAGAGGTTAAAAAATGTTAGATTAAGGTGTCATTAAAGAATGTGAGTCACCTTGGGCAGCCCCAAAAGTCATGATACCAAAGAAAACTGGTGGAATAAGAATCTGCATAGATTACAGGCAACTGAATGCTATCACAAAACCTGATAGGTATCCTTTACGAAGAATAGACGATTTATTACATGAAGCTAAAACAACAAAGTTTATGTCTACTCTGGATCTCCAAACAGGTTATTGGTAAATTGGAGTGCATCCACCCCACCAAGATAAAACAGCATTTGTCACACCATTTGGCATGTACAAATTTACTCGAATGCCGTTCGGCTTGCGAAATGCACCAACAAGCTTTCAGCGCCTGATAGATAGGTTAAAAGTAAATCTGGGCGACATTATACTCCTGGCATATCTAGATGATATTATAGTTTGTTCTGAAACTTTTAAAGACCATCTTGATGACTTACAACGCATTTTCTGTCGGTTACAAGAGTTTAGGCTTAAAGTAAATGAAAGGAAATGTCGTTTTACCTGCAATGAGATAAAATATTTGGGCCACATTCTGACGACCGGCGGAATCAAGGTTAATCCTGAAAAGATTATTGCGCTCCAATCTCGTAAAGACCCCAAAACCGTCAAAGAGCTGCTATCATTTCTACAAGCCTGTTCTTGGTATCGACGGTTTATACCAAAGTTTGAAGATATCTCCAAAGCATTATCTCAACTTACAAAGAAAAACTTCGTTTGGTGTTGGGGCAAAGAACAACAAATAGCTTTTGACACACTAAAAGAGCTTCTTACGACCACACCGATCTTAAAGCAAGCTGAAGATAGCTTGCCATTTATATTGAAATGAGATGCTAGTGGATATGCACTCGAGCAGTTTTACTCCAGGGGGAGGGCCCTGAGGAATATACCATTGAGTATGCTAGCAGGCTATTCTACCTATTCAACCATTGAAACTATTCAACCATTGAAAGAGAAGCCTTGGCAATTGTTTGGGAAGTACATAAGTTTCGAGGCTATCTTGATGGAGCTGAAGTAAAACTTATCACTGACCATCAACCCTTAAAATGGCTAATGACAATAAAATCTCCTACTGGGCACCTTGCAAGATGGGCTCTCTTGTTGCAACCCTTCAATCGTCAAATCGAGTATAAGCCTGGAAAAACGAACGTGGTTGCTGACACAATGTCCAGACCACTATGTGGAGAGATTCATTAAGCTTCTGCCAGCTGCGAAATATGTTCGTTCGATGTTAAAATTCCCAAAAAAGGAGCAAAAGAAATTCGAGAGGGACAACTTAGCGACTCTTCTTTAAAAATAATTATCGATTGTTTTGAACAAAAATCAGATGACATGTCATACTGGTTAAAGCGTGGTTATGTTATGAATGAAGGGGTACTCTACTGTTATAATGACGATGATAGCGAAAATGCGCAATTAGTCATACCGATAGACGAACGACCCGCTATATTGAAAAACTACCATAACAAAGACACAGCTGGACACTATGGAATCAATAGGACTATCAATAAAATAACCACTAGATATTTCTGGCCCGGCATACGAAGAGACATTGAAAAACATGTCAAAGATTGTATTGATTGTCAGCGATACAAAGCAACAAATATGAAGCCAATGGGCTTATACCAAAAAGTTTCAAGCAATCAAAGGTTTGAAGTAATTGCCATCGACTTGTTTAGACCATTACCGGCAGCCTCAGATGATTACCAATGGATTTTAATTGTCGAGGACATAGCTAGCCGTTGGGTCGAACTTTTCGCTCTCATAGAAGCAACAGCCAAGTCTGTGCGAAAACCCTTATAAATGAGGTATTTTTCCGATACGGCGTCCCAAGAAAAATCATTAGTGATAATAGTTACATTTTGCCTTAATATTCAACAGACTTTCACGCCAGTATATCATCCAAAAGCCAATCCGGTCGAGACAAAGAATCGAGATCTTAAAACCCAGCTCGCAATACTTGTTGGAAATGATCATCAATCTTGGGCAGAGAAGTTACCAGCCACACGATTTGCGATGAATTCATCATACTGTCAAAGCACTGGTTACACAGCGACTTATCTAACATTTGGGAGAGAGATGCGCACTCTTGATGACGTTCAACATGATTTGAGATCAATAGTACAGTCCGAAAATTTCATTCCAGAGATAACACCATATTTAAAAACTATAGCCGACATATTTAGAAACGTTCGAGAATCAGAGGATAAGATGCAGGACCGAAACAAGCAAAATAGTAACAACCATAGACGAAATCAATCAGATTTTGACATCGGCTCTAAAGTACTAGTTAACACCCATGTTCTAAGCAACGCCACTAAAGGTGTAACTTCAAAATTCATTCCGAAAAGAGGTGACCCTTATACAATAATCAAAAAGACTGGATCAACAAGCTACGTTATTGCACACGAAGACGATTTGAATTCAGCACTCGGTACATACCACGCCTCAGCATTAACACCATTTCGAAGCTCAACAGACAACGAAGAAAGACCAGTCAACATGATACGACGTCGAGGACGTCCAAAGAAAACATAATTTCTTATACTTCATCGGGACGATCAAAGTATCAGAGGGGGAGACTGAAGAACCTCTAGTACTATTTCATTGAACACACCCTTATAAACCTTGTCAAACTAAAGAGTGATTTTTTAAGTGCCTGATAACTTTTTTTTTAAAAAAAACGCATAAAATTTGCAAAATCTCATCGGTTCTTTATTTGAAACGTTAGATTGGTCCATGACATTTACTTTTTGAAGATAATTTCATTTAAATGTTGACCGCGGCTGCGTCTTAGGTGGTCCATTCGGAAAGTCCAATTTTGGGCAACTTTTTCGAGCATTTCGGCCGGAATAGCCCGAATTTCTTCGGAAATGTTGTCTTCCAAAGCTGGAATAGTTGCTGGCTTATTTCTGTAGACTTTAGACTTGACGTAGCCCCACAAAAAATAGTCTAAAGGCGTCAAATCGCATGATCTTGGTGGCCAACTTACCGGTCCATTTCTTGAGATTAATTGTTCTCCGAAGTTTTCCCTCAAAATGGCCATAGAATCGCGAGATGTGTGGCATGTAGCGCCATCTTGTTGAAACCACATGTCAACCAAGTTCAGTTCTTCCATTTTTGGCAACAAAAAGTTTGTTAGCATCGAACGATAGCGATCACCATTCACCGTAACGTTGCGTCCAACAGCATCTTTGAAAAAATACGGTCCAATGATTCCACCAGCGTACAAACCACACCAAATAGTGCATTTTTCGGGATGCATGGCCAGTTCTTGAACGGCTTCTGGTTGCTCTTCACTCCAAATGCGGCAATTTTGCTTATTTACGTAGCCATTCAACCAGAAATGAGCCTCATCGCTGAACAAAATGTGTCGATAAAAAAGCGGATTTTCTGCCAACTTTTCTAGGGCCCATTCACTGAAAATTCGACGTTGTGGCAGATCGTTCGGCTTCAGTTCTTGCACGAGCTGTATTTTATACGGTTTTACACCAAGATCTTTGCGTAAAACCTTCCATGTGGTCGAATAACACAAACCCAATTGCTGCGAACGGCGACGAATCGACATTTCACGGTCTTCAGCAACACTCTCAGAAACAGACGCAATATTCTCTTCTGTACGCACTGTACGCATTCGTGTGGTTGGTTTAATGTCCAATAAAGTAAACTGAGTGCGAAACTTGGTCACAATCGCATTAATTGTTTGCTCACTTGGTCGATTATGTAGACCATAAATCGGACGTAAAGCGCGAAACACATTTCGAACCGAACACTGATTTTGGTAATAAAATTCAATGATTTGCAAGCGTTGCTCGTTAGTAAGTCTATTCATGATGAAATGTCAAAGCATACTGAGCATCTTTCTCTTTGACACCATGTCTGAAATCCCACGTGATCTGTCAAATACTAATGCATGAAAATCATAACCTCAAAAAAATCACCCTTTACAACCCTGCTAAAATCTGCAACCCTGTTTAAAAACTACATCAATATCAAAACTACAATTCAGTAATAATTGAACCATGTTGCAAATGCAACCCTGTATTGAATTTTTGAATAAAACGAGCTCAAGCTCGCATAGAATATTCATTCATTCTTAGCACTTGTACTCACTTGCATACGAGTACGACTAGTTCGGACCGGATCACTGAGAATTGAGCCGGATTTATGAAGAGGTATTATATAAGATTTTCTCCATATATAGGGAAAATGACCACTGTGCAGGGATATGTTAAAAATTTTTGATAGGGGAGAACACAAACTAATAGAACAATGTTTTAAAATGCAGCTCGGGATTTCGTCAGGACCAGTCGTAAAAGAAGATTTAACTTGTCGAAGGTAATGCATAACTATATTAGAATCTATTACGGGGGTTTCAAAAGAGTTAACTGGTGGTAGATAAGGATATTCAAGACTCATGCTCAATGGTATATCAGAGTAGGTTGTTTTAAAGAAGTTTGCAAACATGTTGGAAACTTCGATGTCGCAAGATGCTTCTTCATGATTGAATTTCATAAGAGGTGGGAAGCTAGAGGTTTTTCGTTTTGAGTTGACAAAAGTGTAGAAAAGTTTCGGATTATCTTTGAATTGAATTTTTATTTTGGCTATATAGGCAGAGTAGCACTGTTTATTTAATAGTTGATATCTGTAACGACAAGAGGAATAGCAAGCGAAGTCTAAATTAGAGCCTGACTTTTTATATTTTTTAAATAAGCGATTTTTGGAGTTTTTTAAAGACTTAAGTTCATTAGTTAACCAAGGGGGGCTTAAAGGTTTGAAATTACTATTTTTTTTTGGCACAGATAATGAGAAACATTTTTGCAATGTATCATTAAGAAACTGTACTGAAGATTCGACATCATAAAAAGAGTACGAAGACCTATTATTTAAAATTGGGGACCAGTCAATCCGCGCGAGAAGAGCATTAAGTTTAACATAGTCTGTTTTTTTAAAGTTAAAAATTTTATTATTTCGCGTATCTGGAGCTAATTTATTTTCATTTATGTTGGCAAGTAATATTGTTATTTCAAGAGTTGGATGATAATCGTCTTCAGGTAAGGAAACTGGGTTCGAACGACGGAGATTTACGGAAGTGCATCTATCTACAAATACAAGGTCAAGAGATCTATAATTTTTATTAAGAATATTATTAACCTGCTGAAGACACAGATCGGACAACTTATCTAAGAAATCATTTATCCAATCAGAGGCAGAAATAGGAGTAAGAAATGCGGAATCATCGGAAATACTCCAGGATACAGAAGGTAAGTTGAAATCACCTAATGCAATGATAGTATCCATATTTTTAAGCATATTATGGACTGTTTCGATGGCACTAATATGGTTTAAGTAAATTGTTAAATCACTTTTAGGTGGAATGTAAGAGCAAGTAAGAAAAATCGTATTATTATTTACTTTAACTGTAACACAAATAAACTCCAGGTCGTTGGTACCAGGAATTGTTAATTCCTCCGAAGCAAGCGAGTTATGGACAGCTATCAGAACGCCACCACCGATCTTATCATAGCGATCTTTACGAAAAATTTGGTACTTATTACACATTATTTCAGAGTTTAAAACGTTAGAGCGAAGCCAAGTTTCAGTAAAAACTATAAAGTTATATTCAAAATCAAAACTGTTCATGAAAATATCGGAAAGTTTAGAATTGAGACCTCTAACGTTTTGATACACAAGCTCTAATTTAGACTTGTGATTTTTTAATCGTTTTTTGTATGGTAATGAGGACTATTAGAAGGACGAGGCAAGTGTACAACATTTGCAATACGCGGTTTGTTTTTGAATTCAAATTCATGAACAATTGTATTACGGGGCCAAAAGTTTACATCCACAAGAGTATTAAATAAATTTTCCGGAACAGTCAATCTAAAAGACGTAGTCAGTCTCGCATTTAAATATTTGAATTTTTGGATCGAAAGAGGCATACCACTATTTAACTTTGAATTAATAAAAAATTTTATGTCATCTTCAGTTGTATCAGCAGCTAAGCGCGAGACAAAGATTGCTTTAGTTGGTGGAATTGCAATTAATGGCTTAGGAGAAATAGTAGCAGTAGTAATAGGAATCCGTTGAGCGTTAACAACTGAAGTTGCAAAAATAGGAGTTTGAACAGTAGGCGGAGCAACTGAAACAGCTTGAGCATAAGTAAGAACAGGCTGGTTAACAGGTATGGATGGTGCTAACATTGGCAAGGAAACGGTCTCTGGTACATTTGGAGCAGATATAGAGGCAATCGTATCAGTACAAATGTCCATATCGTCTGCAATGTCACGTTCAACAGGTGGTGGTATTGGTGGTGTCGAGCTAGTTTTCTGTTTATTGCGCAGGTTCATGTATTTCTTTTTACGCTTGGGCGAAGGAATTGGCTCATCAATATATTTACACTCATCGAAAAGTGTTTGGTACTTTAAAAATTTTGCAGAAAGCAAAGAAAGTTCCCTACTTATCTCAGAGAAACCCTGCTTTGTCTGCTTAAAAAGCTTATAAAAATTGACATCAGTCAATCTGCACTTCTCACAACACCAACGCAACCCTTTACCTTCTTCAATAAGGTCTGCAACTCTACCCATTATGCCCACACATTTGGTGTGAACGATATCATCACATAGCCAACATGATAAAAATCGCTCAGTTTCACCCTTAGTGGAACAGCCAGGCTTAGAGCAGAGCATTTTAATTAATAAATAAAAAAAAGACCAAAAAAGTAGTAAAAATAAATAAAAGTAGTAAATGTAGTAAAAATATTAGTAGAAATTAATAAATAAAAATAGAACCAAAAAAGTAGTAAAAATAAATAAAAGTAGTAAAAGTAGTAATAATAATAGTACTAAGCAAAAGTAATAACCTGAAGTGATGGCAACCCTTAGTATGTATAATAATAATACGTATTCAATAGCTTAGCTAGACAGAGCTAGGCAGATGTCTTAAACGCAATTAGCAATAGAACAAAAAGAAAGCAAACAACTTAAAGTGCGAAGAATATAATAAAGAAAATGTAAAGAAACTTGTTCAGCACTTTAAAGAAATTTTAATAATAATAATAACACTTATGTTAACAATAGTAAAACAAATGCAAAACTTATCCGCTGCAATCATTAGACTTCACATAAGCACAAAATTTTTTAATTATTTTCAAAAAACCACTGTAATTAAATTTAAACTTTGCAGAAATTAACAAACACAACTTAAAGAAATTTTAGCGCGTTGCCAACTGATTTAATTACTGAATTAAGAACTAAGAATTGTTAAGGCATATTAAACAAGAATTGTTAAGCTTATTTTTATAAGATTTATTTTAATAATAAAAAGAACTCACTTTCTCCGAAAACTTCCCGCATTTATAACAACAATAATTATTCAATTTTTATAATTATAGTTTATGTTTTATTTCATTTTTAAAAATTTTCAATAATCATAATATTATTAATTAATTTTTAAATATTTTCAATAAAAATATAACAAAATCATAATTTTAATATTAAATTTAGTTAACACTACAATTATCACATAATTTTATATATGTGTTAAATGTTATATTAAATATTAAGTGAATAAGTTATGCGATGACATCATAAAAACTAAAATAATTTATACATTTTATGTAAGTGTAAAAAATATTATTAAATGCCATTTGATAAAGGAAAATTAAAAACTTAAGTTCTATTAGTTTTATTATCTAATGCTGACATTTATTGATAGTTCTACAAAGAAGAATGCAGTTTAAGTTGTAATTTGGAAGCAGTAAGCATAAAGAAGCAGCTATTTACCGGAATATGACGAACTTTTCAGTGGACTGCTGAGTGAATAGATACATGGACAGGAAGGTGATCAATGTACTTAGAGCCTCCAGATGCAAGTGATATATGAAAGTATATGTTGCGATAAATTATTCAGTTAACAGTCACAAAAATGTCTTCCGCTGTAGATTCTCATTTCACAGGAATCTTTATTTTATTTTTGAAAACAATTTTTTCAACTTACAGTTATTTAACGTTTGTCAGTTTTGTTAGAATGAGACAACAATAACATTTGTAAGGAAACATAAATTCGCTGAATTTATGCCTTACAGTTCCCTATAAAACACCGCTGCACAAAGGGCCCCGAAAAACATGAACCCGCCCTGCAACCCTAAACCGCACCTGGACAAGAACCCGCGAACCGCCCCTGTCCATAAAACACGCAGCTGGGCGACCCGCAAACAAACAATAACAAAGCATACTGTAATGGCACAAACGCATCATGAATACCCTTTTCATGGGTTTTTACACCATGCGTCAAGTGTGGTATGGTCCTTAACGTACACTACGTGAACATACCCACTTGACGTTCGGTTGGCACCCCTGAGGTAACGAAGATGGCGGATCAAAGTTGGCGAAGCAGCGCCGCGATCGGCCATCGTTCTTTTTCTGTGAAGCGTGGGCGAGGTTGGTCGCTTTTGGTCAAGCTGCCTAGCAAGAACAACAACAACACTTCCAACACTTCCTAGGCTAAAGTTTCATTTAATCTCGTGAGTTGCTATTTAAAAACTATGCTAATTCAAATTAAAACAATTTATAAAATTTTCCAAACACCAGCAGCATCATCATCAGCCACAGCTAACGGAGCCCTAGCGCTACCGCTGTGCGCTGAAACGGCAACGCACAACAACACCAGCATCAGCATCAACAGCCAACGGAGCCCTAGCGCTACCGCGGTGCGCTGCAACGGCAACGCACAACAACACCAGAAGCACCATCGTCAGCCACAGCTAACGTAGCCCTAGTGCTACCGCTGTGCCGCTACAACAACAACACCAGCAGCATCAGCTTAAAGACAACCATCACACCCCGGACAGGACCACCCCGGCCTGGGAATGAGGTCGCCAGGTTTTTAAACAAAAAAAAAAATAAAAAAAAAAAAAATAAAAACAGATTTTATTTAAATTTTTTTTTTTATAATTTTTACATTTTTCATAACTTAAAGCTAACATTGAAATTAAAACTAACATCAAAAATTAAAATAAGCCTCAAAGAAACTAAAACTTAAAATTATAAGTAAAGCTTTAAGTATTTAGTAAGCGATATGAACTAATCTCGGTAATATAGCATTTACTTCCTTTGAGCCTAAAAATTTAAGCTTAAGTAAGACAATGTAACAACTTTTATATCATATTTTGAAACAAATACCGTTTTGGATATATTTATATTGTAGTTTTTTTTTTAAAGTATATTTAAATTTATAATGTGTATTAAATGACCCAGAGAAAAAAAAAAAAATATAAAATGAACTAGTTTTCAATAAAATGGTTTAGGGATGGAAGATTAGTTCTGAACAGGGAGGATCCCAAAAAGTTTCGCCCCGGATCCTCACGGTGGGTGGGATACGTGGGGCATGGGCCATACCATCCGGTCCATGAGCGTCGCGGTTGGGGTTGAGTGGAGGAGCAGGGCCCCCCTCTCACTCAAAAAAATTAAAATTCTGTTTTTTTTTTTCTCTTTTTAATATTTACAGATACAGGAGTTCACAGGGCGAGCTCCCCAAACTTTCATTCCGCACGAGAAATTTTTGTGTGCGGCAAAGGGGTGCTGCCGGCCCAGAAACGAACCCCCCCACTTCCCGAACTGGCAGCACAGTGGCACGCAAGCTCGTGCGGGCCCTGGACGGTAGCACCCACCGGTGCGGTTGTGCGCGTACGCGGGTCGGCCGCCCTGGTTTTTTTTTCTCGTCTGGCACTGTGACCAGGAGCGCCTCAAAGGGCGCTCTCAAAATTTAAACTATAAAAACCAGGGCGACCGGAAAGAAAAGCAAGCGAGAGCACGCCGAGGCCAAAGACCACCGCCACAAAATGGCGCCCAACGTGGGGCCCGAAATTTTTAAAAAACACAATTGTTCGGGTTCCAAACATTTATTTCTTTTGTTTTGGTTTTGAGAGCTCGTCCTCTGAACTCATGGTAGAAACTATTTTTTTTAGCATGCAGTGTCAGCTTTATTCGTAATAGTTTTTTTTATATCTTTTAATAAATATTAGAAACTCATTTGCCGGATTGTCAGGTGAAGGGCGTGTGGCCCTAGCTTGAACCGCGATAATGTGCCTATAAATTTTGTTATGTTCTTGTAAAATAAAGTGACCTGCAGAAGTGGTTAAACTCAAATAAGTGATAGTTTTTTTTTCTTCGAGTTCTTTAAAAAAAATTTGTTTTTTTTTTCAATTTCTCTTTTGGGTTTGTACTGTGCGCGGCAGTGCATTCGGGCCTACTGGATATTGCGAGACGGTTGCTTCAATGCGCCCCTCGACCGTTCGCTCAGATGCACTCGCTTAGTAAGCAGTATAATCCCATAAGCCCATTTAGACAGTTATAAATAATTAAAAGTTTTTTTTTGGGAGCTCTGTTCGGACACTCGATTCCGGCCACGGCGTTCTAAATACGACGGTTCAATCTTCCATCCCGAGCCATGAAATATTTAATACACATTTATACGTTTAGTAGTTATTACCAGCAAGAATATTTTTTTTGTTTCTTCTCGACAAACGGTGGATAAATTTCACTAATCTTAAATTTGATTACCTTATATTAAAGTTCAGTTGTTTTTTTATTATAACTATGCCATTGCACCACAGTAACGAGGACCTGGTGAGTTTGTCGGATGTTGGTGAGGCTGCGTGCAGCATCTGTAAGCTGGTTTATGGACAACATGATGACGTCGTAATGACACCATGTCTTCATGTTTTTCATAACATTTGCATACAAAAGTGGATTGCTGAGGCACACAGTTGCCCTCTGTGTCGCGCGCTTTGTAGCCCTAAAAAGCTGAAGCCTTACCTGCCGGTTTTGCAAACCATGCCACAAGCCATTCCGCCAAACGCACCTACGTCCCAGTTGTCAGAAGTACCAACTCTAGGGGCGGTACCCAAAAAGCGTCCAGTTACTAGGAGTCAACGGAATTTAGTAAGTCAAGATTTTGGGGTCAACAAATCGCATAGTTTGAACCTATCAGGAGTGCAACCCGCGCCGAGAGAGTCGATCGAGCGTACTCTGCATCGAAATGCTGCTGCTCAACCGTCGGTTTCCGATTCGCAGTTGCAGCATTTGATAAACAAGGCCGTCCGAATTGACCTCTCAAAGCTGCAGTTAAAGTCCAGCCATGTACAGAATCCTCTGCAGGGTTCGGATTCTCCTAGGGTTCTGCAACCAGATATGCAATTTTTATCGAGACCTCCACCAAATTTAAATCCCGGAATTACGAATCATTCATATCAGCACCAAGGTGAGGCGCAGGGTCATCCAAGGCACCACACCCCAAGTCATTATGGACACGGTGGCATCGGGATTCCACGACCTCCCGCAGAATTTGCAACGTCGGAAAATGTGGCAAATGCAATTAATAACTGGAAAATCACATTTTCGGGAAAAGACGATGCGTTAACTGTAGATAAATTTATTTACAGAATCCAGGCCCTGACGGTGCAAAGTCTGCGTGGGGATTTTGGGAGCCTGTGCTGCTACGCCCATATGCTGTTCACGGGTAAGGCATTGGATTGGTTCTGGCGCTACCACCGAAGCGTTGCTAGAGTTGAGTGGTTCGCCCTGTGTGCTGAGTTGCGTAGCCAATTTCGAGATCGTCGAAACGACCTCGACATAATGGATTTGGTGCGCAGCCGCAAGCAGCGCTACGACGAAAAGTTTGATGAATTCCATGAGGCTATATTGCAATTAACCGATAGATTGCAGAGCCCTATAGATTCCGACGCCCTGCTGGGGATTTTGCAAAGGAATTTGCGTTTAGATGTGAGACGTAGTTTGCTCTACGTAAGCATCAACAGCATAAGCCAGTTGCGGACGTTAGTTCAGAGACGTGAACTGTTGGATGAGGAATACGGTAGAAATACTAGAAATCCTCCAAATCAGCGCCACGTTTCTGAGCTGACGCCCGGACCTGTGCGCCCCAGTGCTACTACCAATAATAAGAACCATTTTGATTTTTTAGACCCCCCACCAGCACCACAATAAGTTGTGATGCTGGGTGTCAAACTGACAAAAACCCGGATGTATCAACTTTATCTTTGAAAATTTTAAAACGCGAACAGCCTCGTTCGGTGACTCCTCTTCGGCAGTTCAAACCATGGCATATTAGATGGTCAGAATACCAGGCAGCGAGAAGGAGAATTTTTCAGGAGGAGGAACGCAAAAGTCATCCAGAACCTGAGCGGAAGAGGCGCTCGACTGCAAGGTTGAGACGATTTTGGAAGAAAATCAGAGCGCTTAAAAAATTGGTTTGTTCCGCGTTGTTGACTTCGGCTCCCGAAAATGATATTCGTCCCTATGCTCCGGTCTCATTAGCCGGTGAAATGTTGGTAGGAACTAAGGTCTTTGTTTACTTAGACGATTTATTGCTGATCACCGAAACCTTTGACGAACACGTTTCATTGTTACAGGAGGTAGCCCGATGTATGCAGGACGCTGGTCTCACCATAAATATTGAAAAAAGTAAATTTTTACTTAAACAAATACACTATTTGGGTCATATAATTGGACACGGAACTATAAGTACGGATCCGGACAAAGTGAAAGCAATTCGAGAATTTCCTCAGCCGAAGACGGTTCGACAACTTCGCCGCTTTCTTGGTGTCTGTGGATGGTACCGTAGGTTCGTGCCCAATTACGCATCCATTTCGACCCCGTTGACCAACATGCTACAAAAAGCAAAAACATTTGCCTGGAACGAAGAATCCATCGCTGCTTTTGAGGCCCTCAAAATTAGTCTGTGTAGTGCTCCTGTGCTGCATAGCCCAGATTTCTCGCGTCCATTTTCTATCCAATGCGATGCTTCTCAATATGGAGTTGGAGCCGTTTTGGCTCAACGTGATGATGAAGATAGTGAAGTACCCATAGCGTATATGTCGCATAAGTTTAATCAAGCCCAAAGAAACTACACTGTTTCTGAGCAAGAATGTCTGGCAGCTGTTATGGCCATTAAGAAGTTTCGAGCATATGTCGAAAGACATGAGTTCGAGGTTATAACCGATCATGCTTCGCTCAAATGGTTGATGGGTCAAACCGACTTGCACGGCAGGCTCGCTCGCTGGGCATTGAAGTTACAGGGTTTTAAATTCACTATACGTCATCGAAAGGGTAGCCAAAACGTTGTTCCCGACTCCCTATCTAGAGTGCATTCACCTGAGAATGTTGAAATGGCAGCATTAACCGAGAATGAGACGGACCCTATCCCAGCAATCGATTTTCAGTCCAAGTTTTTCAGAACCGAAGCCTACCTAAAATTGATTTCTGACTTTCAACTAGAAGGCCAGCAACAGCCCGACATCCAAATCGTGGACGGATTAGTTTACAAGCGGTGCGAGTTTGCAACCGGAGACCCCATCCAAGAGGACCAATCCTGGAAACTCTGGGTGCCGGAAGAATTGAGAGCGGCTCTCATAGTAAATGCTCACGATCACCCAATGAGTTCACATGGGGGTATTGGAAAAACGCTCAGCCGTCTCAAAATCTTTTATTTTTGGCCCAGAATGGCAAAACAAGTGCGTGATTACGTGTTGTCCTGTGAGATTTGCAAACAGACTAAAGCCCCAAATTATATACTTCGTCCGCCTATGGGACAGCAGGCTACGTCTGTGCGAATCTTTCAGAGACTCTACGTGGACCTTTTGGGACCATATCCCAGATCACGCTCAGGGAACGTGGGTATGTTGATTGTGTTAGATCACCTATCGAAATTTCATTTCTTAGAGCCAATACGAACATTCACCGCCCGGAAAATAGTAGAGTACCTGGAAAAACGAATTTTCGCGGTTTTTGGGGTACCCGAACTGATTACGACGGACAACGGTGTTCAATTCCGAAGCTCGCTGTTTATGTTTAAACACTTAAATGAGCCAACGGCACTTTAACCGTGACTCTTGACGAATGATTGAATTAATGCAATAAATGCTTAGTGGAATCTACGGCACTTGAACCGTGACTCCTTGAGAGAATAATTAAACACTTGTTTTGTTGAAGGTTAAAACTATTCTGATTTATTAATTTTAGTGCAAGATATTTATATAAAAGAAAATACACCAATTAACTACAATAATGAAGACAAAGAAAAATATGCTTACGTTAATATAAATTATAAAATGTATAAAAACATCTGCTTGCATAATTGTTTACAATATTTATAGTTCAATGTGTTGTAATATAGAACAAGAAAAAAAATGCAGTTAAATTTAAGGTGTTGAAAGTGTGCCAAAAAACATAAGCAAGACTTAGGTAGCAAGTGTTCTGACGAACAATATATAGGTCAATTGTCGAGCGTTGACTTGTAGAACGTTGGCTTTCATTATGCAGCGGCAGAGTTCATATGATTGATCAGCATAATATAAGTTGTTGCTAAACTGCACGTTAACGTTTTGCTTTGGCATTGTTTTGCAATATCAGATTATTGACATCAATTAAAAATTGGTCATTAATGCAATTTGTTTTTTTTGTAAAACAAGCAAAAGACCAGTGCAAGTAATTATGTGTTAACATGCTGCCCGACTTGAATAGACAATTCAAATAAACAATTGATGCACACCGCTTATTCATAAGTCGATTATAATGACGATCTAGAAATTAATTAGCACGCCGTGTCTTGGATGGAGTAACGTGGCATCGGAGTAGGTTGAGTTGATGTCTTCTTTAGGCTTCGTAGTTTCCATAAAATCCAGACCATAATGCAAAAGATTACACCAACAAATGCGTAACAAGTAATCAAGGTGTGTGTAGTTTTGCTTATGCTGTCATCTGGTAAGGTTGACGAGTTGATTTGAGCTAGTTGTCGTTGAATGAGTTCAAGCTCATGAATGCTAGGTGTGAAGGATACTTTGCTGATATTGTTGCTGGCGTATTGTTTTGTCCATCCAATGGACATTCCTAGGCTGGTGCTGTCATGCTTGATTGATGTGACAATTTTGTGGTTACCTTGTATTCGTATCCGATTGGTTTTGATTGTGCAATCAGAACGAAGTTCAATCAAGCCGCTGTTTTTTAAGTTTAGTTGAAGAGTGTCATCACCGCATACTGCGTTAAGTTTAATGGTATCTAAAGTGGCATATATCCATTTGTTTGGGTTATTCAAATGGAACCATAGAATTGTATCGTCAATTTTATACAGGATGCATCTGGGATGGTCTTGGTTTGTTAACAGGTCTAGTTCACATTTGCTGACTTCAGATAACGTATGGTATGTTGCCTGTCTAAATGTGCACAGAAGTTCATTGTTGTTTAGTGCTAGGCAAGCATCCACTTCAGATTGAGGCAACGGGACATACTCGTCATGGTGCGGGCTGATTGCTAAATATTCTGTAGATAATTGTACTGCTGACAGCGAACCGTTTATAACAGCTATGATGGGGGTGAGATGTAGTAGCTGAAATTCTCTGGAATCTGCTAAAGGAAGATCAATGCTGAATACCACGTGGTCCCTTGCAACTACTCCAGTAATCTTGATTAGTTGGTAGAACTTGAGCAAGTTATCCTGATGCATCGGCAGCTGCAAGTGTAATGGAAGATGAGCCTTAATCTTCAATACCTCATTATGCAATTGTTGTGGAGTAAGCAACAGAGGGTTGAATTTTCCATGATGGCTGTCTATTAGAACATCCATAATTAAATCGTGCGTTCGTTGCAAATTGGATGCTATGATGAACAATTGAACAGATAGCATGAGAATCGCCTGTGCTATGTGTAGTTCGCTAAGTGGCCCAGTTGAACTGTTTCCATAGAGTAAGGTGTGGATTTGACTGTCGATTTCGTCAAACTTTGCTTGTGTGTTTAGTTGGTTTGTCTTAATAATGTTGATTGTGGAGTCAATCAGCGATGTTTGATTTTTCATGAGTCTTTCCAAATGTATGTCGTTCTTCTTGAGTCCATTAATGGTTTCGGACATAGTTGTTTCGTAGTTTGAATCTAGCACTCCAAACAGTGAGTGAGCAATATTTCCAACTATGTCGATGGCACCTCGTTTAGATCTTCGAAGCGACAGTATGTTCAGTTTTTTGTTCAATTCGTCCCTTATCTGATCAAAGTAATTCAACATTGGTTGGCATTTTGTGTTATTTGACGCATTGTCGCACAGTTTTTGCAAGGTTACTGTGCCATCATGTAGAATGTTGAGTTCGTCTTGATATGGTTTGAGGTCATAATAAACTAATATGTTCCAATTGGCAGCTGTTCGTTTAATTGTGTTGAGTTGTTCAAAATAGATTCCTGGTTTGTTTGTGAATTCTGTAGTGTTAATGGGGCTGCATAATACAACCGGCAGCAGAAGAAGGGCCAAAATGGTAAACAATAGTCCTGGATTGAGACAAGATCGTTTTCTTGGAGTAGCTTCAATGTCAAATAATGTTGTTTTCTTTATTCGGTGACAGGGAATTTTGATGATTAATGAGGTTTTTGAAGAATCTTGGATGGGTTCTTCTTCATCGTCATTGGATCGGTGTAGATGAAGGTTTTTAATGCGCTTCACCTGATTGTTGGCATCTTCATCTTCAGGAAATAAAGGAGCTAATCGATGAACTGACCGTTTAAATATTCCGTTTTGAGTTTTCACGTCGCAAACTCTCACTAAACCGTCGTCGCCCGTATAAATCTTAATGATTCGACCCAGAGGCCATTTTAACACTGGAAGGTTATCATCCTTAATGATAACCATTGTGTTGATCTGTATATTTCTTACAGGACCTTGCCACTTGTGTCGTTGTTGTAATTCACATAGGTATTCCTTGGACCATCGCTGCCAGAAGCTATGTTTTTGTTCCGAAACTCTTTGCCATCGTTCAGTCATCTTTCCTTTTGGGGCCTGGGCATAAACGTCAACATTTGATGTTAATTCTTCTCCGATGAGGAAGTGTCCAGGAGTAATCGCATTTAAGTCATTTGGGTTGGATGAGCTGGGCGTAAGAGGTCGTGAGTTCAGGATGGCTTCGATCTCTATGATAATTGTTTCAAGTTCCTCGTACGTGAGAGAAGCAGTGGATACGTTTTTTACCAATAAGTGTTTTGCAGATTTTACTGCAGCTTCCCATAAACCTCCAAAATGTGGAGACCTGGGTGGAATAAAATTAAATTCAATTCCTTTCTCACTGCAAGCTCCGATAATTTCTTCTTTGGATGATTTTTTCTGAATGATGTCCTGTAGTTCTTCAAGCTGGTTTTTTGCACCAACAAAATTTGTAGCATTATCACAATATAATGCCTTGCAATGCCCTCTTCGTGCAACAAATCTTTTTAATGCCCCAATGAAAGCATCTGTTGTTAATTCCGATACGAGCTCCAAATGGATTGCCTTTGTGGCAAAGCAGCAAAATACAGCGATATACGCCTTCTGAGGTCGTTTTCCACGTGTCTTAAAATGAACCCAAAGTGGTCCGCAGTAATCAACGCCAGAGTTCAAAAATGGACGAGCCGGATTAACGCGCGTTGATGGAAGATTCCCCATTACTTGTTGGTATAATTTTGGCCGTGCTCTTATGCATTTAACGCAATGCTGGACTACTGCTCTGGCTAAACTTTTGCCTTTCAGAGGCCAAAAACGTTGTCTGACTTGCGCTAGTAATGCTTGGGGACCGCAATGGTAGTTAACCTTGTGTATTCTTTCTATTAACAGTTTTACAAGTGGATCGCTGCCTGGTAAAATCATCTGATGTCTTGCATCGAATTGCTGTGATGATGAACTTATTCGTCCTCCTACACGAATTATTCCTTCTTCGTCGAGGAATGGTGTGAGAGAGCTTAAGTTGTTTGTTTTCGGCACGAATTGTTCTTTTGTTAAAATCCTTTTCAGCTCTGGAAAATCAGATGCTTGAATCTGCCGTATGATAACTTTTAGTGCTGCATCAAGTTCCAGTGGTGAAAGCTGAAGATATTCTTGCCGAGCGCCTTTATGTTGTTTTGCGTGTCTTGCAAATCGTAGCACATACCCAATGACTCGTTGTACATGTGAAAACGAATTCTTTGAATCAATTGTGTAGACCCAAGGATTCTCTTGCGTGGCTACAGCAATGACTGCGTTGTTTTCCCTTTCATCTTTGCATTCAGCTTTGTTTTCTAATTCCCTTTTAAAGGGAGTTGACCACAGCGCCTTTGGTTGGTACAGGAACATTGGACCGTAAAGCCACATGCTGCAATTTAGAAATGCACGTGGTTTTAATCCTCTTGATAGGATGTCGGCAGGATTTTGTTTGGATGGAACATGACGCCATTGATCTGGGAGTGTCAATCGAAGGATTTTTGATATTCGATGAGCCACATAGATTGGTAGTTTGACTGACTGATTGTGTAACCATGACAGCACAATCTGAGAATCAGTCCAGAAATATGAAACCTTGTCCTGACAACCTAAGTCAAGCCTTACTCTGGCCATGAGTTCGGCAGCTAAGAGTGCTGCACATAATTCCAATCTCGGAATTGTTTGTGTTTTGATTGGTGCTACTCGTGACCTTGAACATAACAAATTCAGTTTAACTGTGTTATCCTTTTGGACTGTCCTGATATATAACGCTGCCCCGTATGCCTTCTCTGACGCGTCCGAAAACGCGTGTAGTTGAACATCCTTGCAGTCTTGGTTGCACCAAACATGCCTGGTAACGGTTGCATTATCCAATGTAGATAGGTCTTCTCGATACTGGACCCACTGGGTTTTAATGTCTGCGGGTAGTTCTTCATCCCAATCGAGCTTTAGTTGCCAAGCCCGTTGCAGCTGAATTTTTCCAGTAACCAAAACTGGGCCAATTATGCCGAGTGGGTCGTAGATGTGTGCCAAATCAGAACTCACTGTTCTTTTGGTTGTGTTGATTTGGCTGCATATGTTAGCCCTTATGCAAAACGAATCTGATTTTGGCAACCACAACAGACCTAATGTTTTAGTAGATTGTCTCTCTCCAGATTCGAAATTGAGGTCAATTTCTTGATTTTCTGGTGCTATCTCACGCAACAGTTTTGGATGATTGGCGCACCATTTTTTGAGGTTCATTCCTGCCTTGCTGAGAATGGTAATAAATTGTTGTTGGATCTGTAGAGCTTCATAGAGTGTGTCTGCACCGATTAGCCCATCATCTACGTAGAAATCGTTCTTCAGAGATGTCGCTCCGTATGGAAATTTATTCAAATTTTCATCTGCCAGTTTTGTCAAACAGCGCGTAGCTAAGTATGGAGCTGCTCGAGTGCCATATGTAACTGTATTCAACTGATAAATCTTCATCTTGTCTGTCGGGTTTTCTCGCCAAAAAATTAGCTGTAAATTTCGATCCTCCTTATTGACCCAAATCTGCCGATACATCTTTTCTACATCAGTTTTGAGAACGTACTTATGCATTCTAAAACGAAGTAAAATGGAAAAAAGTTCACTCTGAACCTTGGGGCCGTTGAACATTATCTCATTTAATGATGGTCCTGACTGGTTGTGTGCTGAAGCATCGAAGACCACTCGTAGTTTTGTGGTTGAGCTGTCTGGTCGAAGCACACAGTGGTGAGGTATAAAGAAATGAGGAAATGTGAACTCATTTGTTCTGACTTCTGACATGTGTCCTAACGCCTCATATTCTCTCATGAATGAAACATATTGCTCCCTTAATGAATAATCCCTTGCCAGGCGTTGTTCAAGGTTTGTAAATCTTTTGTATGCTACTGCCTTGGAGTCTGCCACTTCTGACGGATGAACTTTTAAGGGCAATTTCACAACAAATTTTCCGTCACTTGCTCGAGTGGTATGCTGCAAAAAATGGGACTCACATAGCACTTCATCTTCAGTAAGTGGTCTTTCTGAATCCGGTATTTCTTCCGATTCCCAAAATTTTAGAATTGCCTTTTCTAACTCCTTGGTTGAACAGATACCACACACTGCCTTGCTTGAACGCGCAATGTCCACATTACCAGCCACAATCCATCCAAGCACGGAGTTCTGCAAACTTGGAAGATTGCCTGGCAATTTAATTTTTCCATCAATAAGTAGCTCAAAAAATATTTCTGCTCCTAACAGACAGTCAATTCGACCTGGCTTGTGAAATTCAGGATCGGCGAAAATAATATCCCGAGGTAGGTCCCAGCCGTCGATATTTAGGTGATGACCTGGTTGGTCAGATACAATTTTTGGTATTATATGCGCATCTACCTCCTTGGAGAAGTTATTTAACGTCGATTGAACCTGAATCGTTGTCTGATGTCGCATTTTTGTTTCATTTGCTCCCACGCCTTCTATATTCATAGATGTTGGTCTGGACCTTCCGCCCAATTTGTTCAGCAATCTGTTTGTTATTAGATTTATTTGGGATCCTGAATCTAACACTGCTCTGCACTCGATACTTTGGCCATTATTTGCGATTAGTTTAATGCGTGCTGTGCCGAGTAAGACGTAGTTAGCATCACTGTTGGTCAATAGGCTGACTGTATTTTTTGGTTGATCAGCTGTTGTTCCACAGTTTGATGACGATGGGTTTGAAGATTGATGCTTCAATTTCTGGAAAGAAGAGTTTTGGTTCCTTGAATGAATTTCCTTCTCGTTGTGCAGTAACGTGTTGTGCCTTTTTGAACATTTAGTACAGTGTCGCGATTTACATGCGTCTGCTTGATGTCCAGGTCTGAGGCAGTTGACACATAGTTTGAATTCCTTGACCCAATTCCATTTTTTATTTAAATCAGCGGTGCAGAATGAATTGCATGCATATATTTTGTGGTTTGCCCTTTTACATATAAGGCAATTCTCATTAACTGATTCGGTCTTGGTCGCGGATGCACATGTCCTTGTTGTCGATGGTTCTCCTTTTCCTCGGGCTTCAAAGGACTGGAACCTGCGTTCTACGAACTTCAGAAACTCATCAAGAGTGACCAATCGTCTGTTGTTATCCAGGCTTTGCTCAAATGCTATTTGAGAGTCCTGATCCAATTTTTGTATCAATAAATGAGTCAATACAGCATCCCAATGTTGAACTGGAAGTCCTTGTGCTTGGAGTCCATGAATGCATTCTTTCGTTATGTCATGAAGTGCCTTTAATGAAGATGATGATTCTTTTCGAATCGCTGATTGCGACATTAGCTTGTTGAGCAATGATGTCACTAGAAGTCTTTTATTGTCGTAACGACTAGTGAGGATTGCCCAAGCATTTGGATAGTTGCTTCCTGTTGATGGAAGGTGCTTTATCAAATTTCTGGGTTCGCAATCCAGAGATGTTGTCAAGTAATGCATCTTTTTTGCATCACTTATAGCCGCATTGTGAACTAGTTCTGTGTACAAGTCCTTGAATGTTACCCATTGCATGTAATTGCCATTAAATCTTGGCAATGTTATTTTTGGTAAAGCAATGTCTGTGTCTGTTGACGTTGATCTTCTAGGCGATTGAAAGGTCTGCTCCACTGTCATGTGTCGATGGAGTTCGATCAGTGCTTCTTCTGCCCTCGCCTCGAGTTCATAATAGGTCTGGAGGGTGTAGTCTCCAATGATGTCTTCATCAGTTAATTCCCACAGAGCCATATTATTTTTGGATAGATCCATCATATGTTTCTCGATTATTGTTGATTTAATTGTGTAATAAGATGAAGGATGCTCTGTATGACGTTGAGTTAGCACTTCATCCAAGCTTTGTCTTAGTGCTTGAATTAGTGCACGCTGATTTCTTAGAAGCTTCCGACCTTCAGCGCTGTTAATTGGTGGTTGACGATCAGGATTCCTTGTTGCTGCTTGTGGTGCATCCTGCATACCCTTTGATTGACTGGCCGCACCGTTGTCCAAACTTACGAGTTCCATTGCGTTGCTTTCAAACAGTCTAGTGTATATCGTGACCATATCCTGAATCCTCTCATAATACCTTCTTGTAAAGTACTTGTCGTCGTCAGGCTTGCTTTCCAACGCCATTATCGCTTCATGATTGGAGTAAAATTCATCTCCCCAGTTCTGCAGCCTATCCAATCGCTTTGAATAGTAGCTTGATGTTTTTCGATCCTTGGAATCTTTCGAAAAATTGATTGTCAGATTTTCAATTTCCTTCCCCAGGACATACTGGGCTTGGACCAATTGTTCAAATTTCATTTTATGGAGGTTCAACTGGTGCTCCTGTGACTTAATGTTTTTAAGTTGCTTAACGGATTTATTCGCGGCGGACTAACGCGGTCACACGGCTAACGAATTTAACGAATTTCAATTTTTACGCGTTTAAGTTAATCCTTCGTAGCGTTTCACTAAAAGGATCACGTCGGGGTCACCAAAAATGTTTATGTTTAAACACTTAAATGAGCCAACGGCACTTTAACCGTGACTCTTGACGAATGATTGAATTAATGCAATAAATGCTTAGTGGAATCTACGGCACTTGAACCGTGACTCCTTGAGAGAATAATTAAACACTTGTTTTGTTGAAGGTTAAAACTATTCTGATTTATTAATTTTAGTGCAAGATATTTATATAAAAGAAAATACACCAATTAACTACAATAATGAAGACAAAGAAAAATATGCTTACGTTAATATAAATTATAAAATGTATAAAAACATCTGCTTGCATAATTGTTTACAATATTTATAGTTCAATGTGTTGTAATATAGAACAAGAAAAAAAATGCAGTTAAATTTAAGGTGTTGAAAGTGTGCCAAAAAACATAAGCAAGACTTAGGTAGCAAGTGTTCTGACGAACAATATATAGGTCAATTGTCGAGCGTTGACTTGTAGAACGTTGGCTTTCATTATGCAGCGGCAGAGTTCATATGATTGATCAGCATAATATAAGTTGTTGCTAAACTGCACGTTAACGTTTTGCTTTGGCATTGTTTTGCAATATCAGATTATTGACATCAATTAAAAATTGGTCATTAATGCAATTTGTTTTTTTTGTAAAACAAGCAAAAGACCAGTGCAAGTAATTATGTGTTAACACTCGCTGTTCAAAGATCTCCTTAAGAAATATGGGGTGACGCATAACCTGATAGCAAATTACTCTCCACAGGCCAATGCTGTTGAGCGTGTAAATCGTTCAATAATTGCGGCTGTTCGCGCATACATTCATCCCGACCAAAAAGATTGGGATGAGGCTTTGTTCTCCATTAGTGCAGCTCTCCGTAGTTCGGTTCACTCTTCGGCTGGTTTTTCGCCCTATTTTATTGTTTTCGGACAAAATATGATGTGCCATGCAACGAGTTACGAACTGTTGCGAAAATTGAATCTTCTAGAAGACCCAAGTGCGGAGATTAAGCCGGAAGAGAGAACTGAGCTAATCAGAGAGCAGGTTAGGCTGAATTTGCGTAAGGCATTCGAAATAAATGAAAAGAACTACAACATGCGCTCGCGTCCCACCAGTTTTGAGGTTGGTCAAATTGTATACCGTCGCAGCTTTGCCCAAAGCAAAGCGTCCGAACACTTCAATGCAAAACTGGCCAATGTGTTTGAGAAAGCTAAAATTGTGAAAAAGCTGGGATCGGTCTACTACGAACTGACTAATATGGCAGGCAAACGGCTTGGGGTATTTCACGCCAAAGACATCAAAGCGTAGTGCCTTCAGTTCTTGTAAGACGTGGTTGAATGATTACAATAACTGTTTTGTAATGGCACAAACGCATCATGAATACCCTTTTCATGGGTTTTTACACCATGCGTCAAGTGTGGTATGGTCCTTAACGTACACTACGTGAACAAACCCACTTGACGTTCGGTTGGCACCCCTGAGGTAACGAAGATGGCGGATCAAAGTTGGCGAAGCAGCGCCGCGATCGGCCATCGTTCTTTTTCTGTGAAGCGTGGGCGAGGTTGGTCGCTTTTGGTCAAGCTGCCTAGCAAGAACAACAACAACACTTCCAACACTTCCTAGGCTAAAGTTTCATTTAATCTCGTGAGTTGCTATTTAAAAACTATGCTAATTCAAATTAAAACAATTTATAAAATTTTCCAAACACCAGCAGCATCATCATCAGCCACAGCTAACGGAGCCCTAGCGCTACCGCTGTGCGCTGAAACGGCAACGCACAACAACACCAGCATCAGCATCAACAGCCAACGGAGCCCTAGCGCTACCGCTGTGCGCCAAAACGGCAACGCACAACAACACCAGCATCAGCATTAACAGCCAACGGAGCCCTAGCGCTACCGCTGTGCGCTGAAACGGCAACGCACAACAACACCAGCATCAGCATTAACAGCCAACGGAGCCCTAGCGCTACCGCTGTGCGCTGAAACGGCAACGCACAACAACACCAGCATCAGCATCAACAGCTAAAGGAGCCCTAGCGCTACCGCTGTGCGCTGAAACGGCAACGCACAACAACACCAGCATCAGCATTAACAGCCAACGGAGCCCTAGCGCTACCGCTGTGCGCTGAAACGGCAACGCACAACAACACCAGCATCAGCATCAACAGCCAACGGAGCCCTAGCGCTACCGCTGTGCGCTGAAACGGCAACGCACAACAACACCAGCATCAGCATCAACAGCCAACGGAGCCCTAGCGCTACCGCGGTGCGCTGCAACGGCAACGCACAACAACACCAGAAGCACCATCGTCAGCCACAGCTAACGTAGCCCTAGTGCTACCGCTGTGCCGCTACAACAACAACACCAGCAGCATCAGCTTAAAGACAACCATCACACCCCGGACAGGACCACCCCGGCCTGGGAATGAGGTCGCCAGGTTTTTAAACAAAAAAAAAAATAAAAAAAAAAAAAATAAAAACAGATTTTATTTAAAATTTTTTTTTTATAATTTTTACATTTTTCATAACTTAAAGCTAACATTGAAATTAAAACTAACATCAAAAATTAAAATAAGCCTCAAAGAAACTAAAACTTAAAATTATAAGTAAAGCTTTAAGTATTTAGTAAGCGATATGAACTAATCTCGGTAATATAGCATTTACTTCCTTTGAGCCTAAAAATTTAAGCTTAAGTAAGACAATGTAACAACTTTTATATCATATTTTGAAACAAATACCGTTTTGGATATATATTGTAGTTTTTTTTTTAAAGTATATTTAAATTTATAATGTGTATTAAATGACCCAGAGAAAAAAAAAAAATATAAAATGAACTAGTTTTCAATAAAATGGTTTAGGGATGGAAGATTAGTTCTGAACAGGGAGGATCCCAAAAAGTTTCGCCCCGGATCCTCACGGTGGGTGGGATACGTGGGGCATGGGCCATACCATCCGGTCCATGAGCGTCGCGGTTGGGGTTGAGTGGAGGAGCAGGGCCCCCCTCTCACTCAAAAAAATTAAAAGTCTGTTTTTTTTTTATCTTTTTAATATTTACAGATACAGGAGTTCACAGGGCGAGCTCCCCAAACTTTCATTCCGCACGAGAAATTTTTGTGTGCGGCAAAGGGGTGCTGCCGGCCCAGAAACGAACCCCCCCACTTCCCGAACTGGCAGCACAGTGGCACGCAAGCTCGTGCGGGCCCTGGACGGTAGCACCCACCGGTGCGGTTGTGCGCGTACGCGGGTCGGCCGCCCTGGTTTTTTTTTCTCGTCTGGCACTGTGACCAGGAGCGCCTCAAAGGGCGCTCTCAAAATTTAAACTATAAAAACCAGGGCGACCGGAAAGAAAAGCAAGCGAGAGCACGCCGAGGCCAAAGACCACCGCCACAAAATGGCGCCCAACGTGGGGCCCGAAATTTTTAAAAAACACAATTGTTCGGGTTCCAAACATTTATTTCTTTTGTTTTGGTTTTGAGAGCTCGTCCTCTGAACTCATGGTAGAAACTATTTTTTTTAGCATGCAGTGTCAGCTTTATTCGTAATATTTTTTTTTATATCTTTTAATAAATATTAGAAACTCATTTGCCGGATTGTCAGGTGAAGGGCGTGTGGCCCTAGCTTGAACCGCGATAATGTGCCTATAAATTTTGTTATGTTCTTGTAAAATAAAGTGACCTGCAGAAGTGGTTAAACTCAAATAAGTGATAGTTTTTTTTTCTTCGAGTTCTTTAAAAAAAATTTGTTTTTTTTTTCAATTTCTCTTTTGGGTTTGTACTGTGCGCGGCAGTGCATTCGGGCCTACTGGATATTGCGAGACGGTTGCTTCAATGCGCCCCTCGACCGTTCGCTCAGATGCACTCGCTTAGTAAGCAGTATAATCCCATAAGCCCATTTAGACAGTTATAAATAATTAAAAGTTTTTTTTTGGGAGCTCTGTTCGGACACTCGATTCCGGCCACGGCGTTCTAAATACGACGGTTCAATCTTCCATCCCGAGCCATGAAATATTTAATACACATTTATACGTTTAGTAGTTATTACCAGCAAGAATATTTTTTTTGTTTCTTCTCGACAAACGGTGGATAAATTTCACTAATCTTAAATTTGATTACCTTATATTAAAGTTCAGTTGTTTTTTTATTATAACTATGCCATTGCACCACAGTAACGAGGACCTGGTGAGTTTGTCGGATGTTGGTGAGGCTGCGTGCAGCATCTGTAAGCTGGTTTATGGACAACATGATGACGTCGTAATGACACCATGTCTTCATGTTTTTCATAACATTTGCATACAAAAGTGGATTGCTGAGGCACACAGTTGCCCTCTGTGTCGCGCGCTTTGTAGCCCTAAAAAGCTGAAGCCTTACCTGCCGGTTTTGCAAACCATGCCACAAGCCATTCCGCCAAACGCACCTACGTCCCAGTTGTCAGAAGTACCAACTCTAGGGGCGGTACCCAAAAAGCGTCCAGTTACTAGGAGTCAACGGAATTTAGTAAGTCAAGATTTTGGGGTCAACAAATCGCATAGTTTGAACCTATCAGGAGTGCAACCCGCGCCGAGAGAGTCGATCGAGCGTACTCTGCATCGAAATGCTGCTGCTCAACCGTCGGTTTCCGATTCGCAGTTGCAGCATTTGATAAACAAGGCCGTCCGAATTGAACTCTCAAAGCTGCAGTTAAAGTCCAGCCATGTACAGAATCCTCTGCAGGGTTCGGATTCTCCTAGGGTTCTGCAACCAGATATGCAATTTTTATCGAGACCTCCACCAAATTTAAATCCCGGAATTACGAATCATTCATATCAGCACCAAGGTGAGGCGCAGGGTCATCCAAGGCACCACACCCCAAGTCATTATGGACACGGTGGCATCGGGATTCCACGACCTCCCGCAGAATTTGCAACGTCGGAAAATGTGGCAAATGCAATTAATAACTGGAAAATCACATTTTCGGGAAAAGACGATGCGTTAACTGTAGATAAATTTATTTACAGAATCCAGGCCCTGACGGTGCAAAGTCTGCGTGGGGATTTTGGGAGCCTGTGCTGCTACGCCCATATGCTGTTCACGGGTAAGGCATTGGATTGGTTCTGGCGCTACCACCGAAGCGTTGCTAGAGTTGAGTGGTTCGCCCTGTGTGCTGAGTTCCGTAGCCAATTTCGAGATCGTCGAAACGACCTCGACATAATGGATTTGGTGCGCAGCCGCAAGCAGCGCTACGACGAAAAGTTTGATGAATTCCATGAGGCTATATTGCAATTAACCGATAGATTGCAGAGCCCTATAGATTCCGACGCCCTGCTGGGGATTTTGCAAAGGAATTTGCGTTTAGATGTGAGACGTAGTTTGCTCTACGTAAGCATCAACAGCATAAGCCAGTTGCGGACGTTAGTTCAGAGACGTGAACTGTTGGATGAGGAATACGGTAGAAATACTAGAAATCCTCCAAATCAGCGCCACGTTTCTGAGCTGACGCCCGGACCTGTGCGCCCCAGTGCTACTACCAATAATAAGAACCATTTTGATTTTTTAGACCCCCACCAGCACCACAATAAGTTGTGATGCTGGGTGTCAAACTGACAAAAACCCGGATGTATCAACTTTATCTTTGAAAATTTTAAAACGCGAACAGCCTCGTTCGGTGACTCCTCTTCGGCAGTTCAAACCATGGCATATTAGATGGTCAGAATACCAGGCAGCGAGAAGGAGAATTTTTCAGGAGGAGGAACGCAAAAGTCATCCAGAACCTGAGCGGAAGAGGCGCTCGACTGCAAGGTTGAGACGATTTTGGAAGAAAATCAGAGCGCTTAAAAAATTGGTTTGTTCCGCGTTGTTGACTTCGGCTCCCGAAAATGATATTCGTCCCTATGCTCCGGTCTCATTAGCCGGTGAAATGTTGGTAGGAACTAAGGTCTTTGTTTACTTAGACGATTTATTGCTGATCACCGAAACCTTTGACGAACACGTTTCATTGTTACAGGAGGTAGCCCGATGTATGCAGGACGCTGGTCTCACCATAAATATTGAAAAAAGTAAATTTTTACTTAAACAAATACACTATTTGGGTCATATAATTGGACACGGAACTATAAGTACGGATCCGGACAAAGTGAAAGCAATTCGAGAATTTCCTCAGCCGAAGACGGTTCGACAACTTCGCCGCTTTCTTGGTGTCTGTGGATGGTACCGTAGGTTCGTGCCCAATTACGCATCCATTTCGACCCCGTTGACCAACATGCTACAAAAAGCAAAAACATTTGCCTGGAACGAAGAATCCATCGCTGCTTTTGAGGCCCTCAAAATTAGTCTGTGTAGTGCTCCTGTGCTGCATAGCCCAGATTTCTCGCGTCCATTTTCTATCAATTGCGATGCTTCTCAATATGCAGTTGGAGCCGTTTTGGCTCAACGTGATGATGAAGATAGTGAAGTACCCATAGCGTATATGTCGCATAAGTTTAATCAAGCCCAAAGAAACTACACTGTTTCTGAGCAAGAATGTCTGGCAGCTGTTATGGCCATTAAGAAGTTTCGAGCATATGTCGAAAGACATGAGTTCGAGGTTATAACCGATCATGCTTCGCTCAAATGGTTGATGGGTCAAACCGACTTGCACGGCAGGCTCGCTCGCTGGGCATTGAAGTTACAGGGTTTTAAATTCACTATACGTCATCGAAAGGGTAGCCAAAACGTTGTTCCCGACTCCCTATCTAGAGTGCATTCACCTGAGAATGTTGAAATGGCAGCATTAACCGAGAATGAGACGGACCCTATCCCAGCAATCGATTTTCAGTCCAAGTTTTTCAGAACCGAAGCCTACCTAAAATTGATTTCTGACTTTCAACTAGAAGGCCAGCAACAGCCCGACATCCAAATCGTGGACGGATTAGTTTACAAGCGGTGCGAGTTTGCAACCGGAGACCCCATCCAAGAGGACCAATCCTGGAAACTCTGGGTGCCGGAAGAATTGAGAGCGGCTCTCATAGTAAATGCTCACGATCACCCAATGAGTTCACATGGGGGTATTGGAAAAACGCTCAGCCGTCTCAAAATCTTTTATTTTTGGCCCAGAATGGCAAAACAAGTGCGTGATTACGTGTTGTCCTGTGAGATTTGCAAACAGACTAAAGCCCCAAATTATATACTTCGTCCGCCTATGGGACAGCAGGCTACGTCTGTGCGAATCTTTCAGAGACTCTACGTGGACCTTTTGGGACCATATCCCAGGTCACGCTCAGGGAACGTGGGTATGTTGATTGTGTTAGATCACCTATCGAAATTTCATTTCTTAGAGCCAATACGAACATTCACCGCCCGGAAAATAGTAGAGTACCTGGAAAAACGAATTTTCGCGGTTTTTGGGGTACCCGAACTGATTACGACGGACAACGGTGTTCAATTCCGAAGCTCGCTGTTCAAAGATCTCCTTAAGAAATATGGGGTGACGCATAACCTGATAGCAAATTACTCTCCACAGGCCAATGCTGTTGAGCGTGTAAATCGTTCAATAATTGCGGCTGTTCGCGCATACATTCATCCCGACCAAAAAGATTGGGATGAGGCTTTGTTCTCCATTAGTGCAGCTCTCCGTAGTTCGGTTCACTCTTCGGCTGGTTTTTCGCCCTATTTTATTGTTTTCGGACAAAATATGATGTGCCATGCAACGAGTTACGAACTGTTGCGAAAATTGAATCTTCTAGAAGACCCAAGTGCGGAGATTAAGCCGGAAGAGAGAACTGAGCTAATCAGAGAGCAGGTTAGGCTGAATTTGCGTAAGGCATTCGAAATAAATGAAAAGAACTACAACATGCGCTCGCGTCCCACCAGTTTTGAGGTTGGTCAAATTGTATACCGTCGCAGCTTTGCCCAAAGCAAAGCGTCCGAACACTTCAATGCAAAACTGGCCAATGTGTTTGAGAAAGCTAAAATTGTGAAAAAGCTGGGATCGGTCTACTACGAACTGACTAATATGGCAGGCAAACGGCTTGGGGTATTTCACGCCAAAGACATCAAAGCGTAGTGCCTTCAGTTCTTGTAAGACGTGGTTGAATGATTACAATAACTGTTTTGTAATGGCACAAACGCATCATGAATACCCTTTTCATGGGTTTTTACACCATGCGTCAAGTGTGGTATGGTCCTTAACGTACACTACGTGAACAAACCCACTTGACGTTCGGTTGGCACCCCTGAGGTAACGAAGATGGCGGATCAAAGTTGGCGAAGCAGCGCCGCGATCGGCCATCGTTCTTTTTCTGTGAAGCGTGGGCGAGGTTGGTCGCTTTTGGTCAAGCTGCCTAGCAAGAACAACAACAACACTTCCAACACTTCCTAGGCTAAAGTTTCATTTAATCTCGTGAGTTGCTATTTAAAAACTATGCTAATTCAAATTAAAACAATTTATAAAATTTTCCAAACACCAGCAGCATCATCATCAGCCACAGCTAACGGAGCCCTAGCGCTACCGCTGTGCGCTGAAACGGCAACGCACAACAACACCAGCATCAGCATCAACAGCCAACGGAGCCCTAGCGCTACCGCTGTGCGCCAAAACGGCAACGCACAACAACACCAGCATCAGCATTAACAGCCAACGGAGCCCTAGCGCTACCGCTGTGCGCTGAAACGGCAACGCACAACAACACCAGCATCAGCATTAACAGCCAACGGAGCCCTAGCGCTACCGCTGTGCGCTGAAACGGCAACGCACAACAACACCAGCATCAGCATCAACAGCTAAAGGAGCCCTAGCGCTACCGCTGTGCGCTGAAACGGCAACGCACAACAACACCAGCATCAGCATTAACAGCCAACGGAGCCCTAGCGCTACCGCTGTGCGCTGAAACGGCAACGCACAACAACACCAGCATCAGCATCAACAGCCAACGGAGCCCTAGCGCTACCGCTGTGCGCTGAAACGGCAACGCACAACAACACCAGCATCAGCATCAACAGCCAACGGAGCCCTAGCGCTACCGCGGTGCGCTGCAACGGCAACGCACAACAACACCAGAAGCACCATCGTCAGCCACAGCTAACGTAGCCCTAGTGCTACCGCTGTGCCGCTACAACAACAACACCAGCAGCATCAGCTTAAAGACAACCATCACACCCCGGACAGGACCACCCCGGCCTGGGAATGAGGTCGCCAGGTTTTTAAACAAAAAAAAAAATAAAAAAAAAAAAAATAAAAACAGATTTTATTTAAAATTTTTTTTTTATAATTTTTACATTTTTCATAACTTAAAGCTAACATTGAAATTAAAACTAACATCAAAAATTAAAATAAGCCTCAAAGAAACTAAAACTTAAAATTATAAGTAAAGCTTTAAGTATTTAGTAAGCGATATGAACTAATCTCGGTAATATAGCATTTACTTCCTTTGAGCCTAAAAATTTAAGCTTAAGTAAGACAATGTAACAACTTTTATATCATATTTTGAAACAAATACCGTTTTGGATATATATTGTAGTTTTTTTTTAAAGTATATTTAAATTTATAATGTGTATTAAATGACCCAGAGAAAAAAAAAAATATAAAATGAACTAGTTTTCAATAAAATGGTTTAGGGATGGAAGATTAGTTCTGAACAGGGAGGATCACAAAAAGTTTCGCCCCGGATCCTCACGGTGGGTGGGATACGTGGGGCATGGGCCATACCATCCGGTTCATGAGCGTCGCGGTTGGGGTTGAGTGGAGGAGCAGGGCCCCCCTCTCACTCAAAAAAATTAAAATTCTGTTTTTTTTTTTCTCTTTTTAATATTTACAGATACAGGAGTTCACAGGGCGAGCTCCCCAAACTTTCATTCCGCACGAGAAATTTTTGTGTGCGGCAAAGGGGTGCTACCGGCCCAGAAACGAACCCCCCCACTTCCCGAACTGGCAGCACAGTGGCACGCAAGCTCGTGCGGGCCCTGGACGGTAGCACCCACCGGTGCGGTTGTGCGCGTACGCGGGTCGGCCGCCCTGGTTTTTTTTTCTCGTCTGGCACTGTGACCAGGAGCGCCTCAAAGGGCGCTCTCAAAATTTAAACTATAAAAACCAGGGCGACCGGAAAGAAAAGCAAGCGAGAGCACGCCGAGGCCAAAGACCACCGCCACAATACAGCAAGCCAGTGGCCTGATCAAAACAGCACAACAACAACAAACGAAGAAATGTTTGTGACCCGCAAACAAACAATAACAACACATACAGCAAGCCAGTGGCCTGATCAATTGTCACAACAACAAAACAATATAACGAAGTCACAAGCAAAAACACACAAATAACATGCATTCTATGCACCCACACGTGACAATAACAAAACACATAGGGGTCATTAAACAGCGACTATGACAACAATAACATGCAAGGCAAAAGGCTGCCGCTATCTCTAGGCGAGCAAAATTCAAGGTCGAGATCAAAAGGAAATTGGCGACACAAACAAGGTCCCGTTACTCTTTTTGGGGATAAAAGGAGTCAGCGAACCAACAGTGGCTCTCTTTTAAAGTCAACACGCGAACAATGCACATCGGTGAGTCAAGTGAACAAGTAACAGAGTGAACAAGTGACCCAGTGAACAAGTGACAAAGTGAACAAGTGTACAAGTGAATAAGCACGAGTGACTAAAGGCAGTAGTGAACAGGGTTTCTTGTCGGCCCGAGTGGTTCCATATCGGACGGCCGGTCATAAAACATACCAGTAGGCATCACGAAAGTTGTTTTTTTCTGTCGACCCGAGTGGTTTCATACCGGACGGTCTGCTCTAAAAGCATCCAAGTCGATCGCCCACTAGGTTCAGACCATATCTTGTACAAGGACAACGACCAAGCTTACACCTGGCCCGAGTGGTTCTATACCGGACGGCCCCTCGCAAATACTCAGAGGACAGACAAACGAACGGAATTCACGGATCCTATTTCAAAGGACTTCGAGGGAGATCAGGAGCAACGGCGATTATTTAGCAAACGAATAAAAAATGTGTGAAATGATTTTTATCTTCTGTGAAAAACAAACATTGGAAATAAAGACTTTAATAGTGAAGTAAATGAACCCTTGCGTTTATAATTTAAAAGAGACTACGAAAATAAATTTTTTTGTACGAACCCCGGCTATCCGGCGAGCTAACCCCGGCTAGAAAGTTCGTTACACATTAAAATTACTGAGTTGTATCAAAGTTAGCGCCAAAATAAGTTTATTGTTTGCTGTGAAAAATCTTAGTTGCAAAAATTGTTTTGAAAAATAAAATAAAGATTCCTGTGAAATAAGAATCTAGAGCGAATGACATTTTTGTGACTGCTAAATGAATCATTTATCGCAACATATACTTTTAGGGAGTTCATATATCACTTGCATCTGGAGGCTGTAAGTACATTGATGACCTTGCTGTCCGTGCATCTATTCACTCAGCAGTCCACTGAAAAGTCCGTCATCTTCCGGTAAATAGCTGCTACTTTATGCTTATTGCTTCCGAAATACAACTTGAACTGCATTCTTCTTTGTAGAACTATCAACAAATGCCAGCATTCCAAAGTTTTAATGTCTGCTTTTTTGCACTTTTTATAACGCATGGTTGAGGTGCCACACTCCTTATTTGGCTCTAGCTTGTCTGGTTATTTTGTCTTTCGCGTTGCCGAATCTCTGCTCCCGATTTTAAAATTCCGCAAGCAGCAGGATACACTCAAATCAAGTGGTGCTACTGGCGCTGAACTCTCGCAGCAATTTCGTGAACACTATCCGCTAGCTAATCAGTCTTTTGTTGATCTTAATTCTCATAAATCACTGCACAACGAAAGATAATTCCTATCGCACAAGTATTTTTGGTTGTTCCGACTCTAACCACTCGCCGCTTGAGGGTTCCACATTTAAAATCTATTTCAACACAGTCTAGAGCAGCTCTACCGCATTCTGACCATAGATCAGACTACTCTGTTGTTGTATTTACTACTGCAACGCAATGAACACTTCTATCGTTTTGTAATGGCTCAAAATGATTTGGAGAACTAAATGATTCCAATACTATAGACATTATACCATGCGCCTGATAGCAATTCACATCATATCTACATGTCGCTCATTGTATTGCTGATATTAAGTAAGGACGATAGCTTTAATAAGAATGTGCACACTATTGTAAGTGAAAGAAGGCGGAAGATTTTTGATATAATAGAATTTTTAAAAATGAAATAAAACATTAACTAAAATTATAAAAATAAAATGTTTTCAATAATGTTTTAACTCTACGTTAGCCCTATATATTTACTAGGTAGCATCTAAGTCCTACCAAAGAATATACAATATATAGAATGCGCATCTTGGTACAAAACGCAAACATTTTTCTGTCTTACTCATAGATGCGGCGGGTAGCAACAAGACGAAGATACGATGTGAGCAGCATTAAGCAACATCGAACATTTTGAGCGAACCAACCAACGGTTGCAACAGGAATGGTGTTGTTTAACAAAGCACACAATGTTTTTCTGAGCTCGATCATGTTGTTAGCATGAGCTAATGCGACAAGTCGTTATAATGTCAAGAAATATAATAAAGAAAAACAATCTGAAGTCTGGCATTAAATGCTGTAGACTTGCAAAAAATCAAAAAGAAATTCCCCTAATATTAAATTATTCCGTGGCGTCCGTGGCGTAGTTGGTTAAAGTGCGTGGCCGCTATGTCAACGAACCTGGAAACCCGGGTTCGAATCCCAGCAGCGACAGAAAATTATTTGAATTAAAATAATTTTTCTGTACGGCCGCCACCTCTCTGCAGACAATGGCAAACCTCAGAGAGTAATAAAAAATGCCATGTAAAGCTTCTTGAGAATAAGAACATTTCGTTCATCGCCGTTCGGAGTCGGCGTTAAGCCTGTAGGTCCATTTCTCGGTCAATTGTGTACAAACTTAATCACACGCACAACACAATTGATCCTAAGAAGCTAGGTCAAAGTCCTTTCAAGGGCTGAAATGGCCAGTTATTTATTTTTTTTTTATTTTATTAAATTATTCAAAGTTCCTTCCCACCATTTAGCAATCGGTCAAATATGTCGAGAAAAATGCAATATCTCAGATTTGGATTACGGTTCAAATGTGTACATTTACAACAGCCATTTTTATACCCTCACGTTTAAAAAACGTAAAAGAGGTATATTGATTTTGTCACTCCTTTTGTAACGCCCATAAGAAGGCGTGGTAGGTATAGAAAAGTATATATGACGCGTCCAAAGCAAAAGAAAGCAATATTTTTATGCACGCAAAAATCGAAAAGAAAAAGGTTCAGCGCAAAAGTGAGCACAACTTGGTTGCACGGCGTATCAAACCGAAGTTGCATGTGGATGACGGTTGCAAGCGAACATTGAAAGTTTGCATGAAGATTGGAAAAGAGGTTGCGGAGTACATGCTGAAGAGCATAAATGCTTGGTGTTTGTTTGATCGTGTTTATGCTTTGTTATGAAAGTATGTGTGCCATCAATGCAAATTCTCAATTTTTAGCATTTTCTACGTTTTGATATTTTAATAAATAAAATCGCCTAGTTTTGAATGAAATTATAAATTTATACTTTCTTAAAGGGATTTATCTTATTTTTACTTTTTTATGAGCAATGGTTCTAGATTATACTACTCAACAAGGTTTTCCACAACGAACTGCGATAACATTTTCTATAGTAAAATATTCCATAGAATCCGAATATCGTAATGATTTTTTTGATTGGCCCCAATTTTTTATGTTAATGGGAAAATTCAAAAAAATCCACTATTGAGAACACATACTTCACATAAATGCTTGTAAAAACTTACATATTCAGTAAATGAATTTTAATTTAATTGCATGTAGTAGAGGAGTCAGATGAACATTTGAAGGTATAATATGTGCCAATAGCATCAGTGATATGGCTGTTATGATCGAAAACAGGTCAAAAAATCACTATTTTCGTTTTTTATAAACATATTTTATGTTTGAAGCCCTATGTCTCGAAATAATTATATCGGAAAGAAAAAGTTAGCCCTCTTATGTGTTAGAGAATTTTATTACAAAAATTTCAAGTACCTATATACATGTTTAAAGAAAAGTCATAATTCACTAACTTTTTAACATCAATTCAAAAGCCATTTTTTATTAAAAAATATTTTATTGCAGTTAAATTAAGAAATGCATACATACAATGATTTGTTTTTTACAACTAGGTAAAAATGGGTCGCTGAATCCAAATTCGATGTTAGATTTAAAAATGACTATATTTTAACAATAGGGTTGCCACCTAATAATATATTTTTTTAAGAGTTTTAAACATTATCTAATAGCGCATTCTTTTCTGAAAAAAAATTCTGCCCTTACAGAATGCAGAATTTTTTAGATTCTGACCTGAATTTACAGAATGTTGACCTCTTTTGAGCTGAGAAAAGAACAGAAAAAATGCAACATTTTTTTTTTAATATTGGCTGCACTGTTGTTTTGATTTCTGACTAATTTATTATTGATTATTTATTTATTATTTTATTCGTCTTCCGGTGATGAAGATGACGAATCGAGCAATTAATTTTTTATAAAACTAACCACTTTAACCAAGAACATATTGGAATCAATTTCAGACATTTTTCAAAATAAGAAATCTTTGCTTATCACAACTTAGCACAAAGTATGAGCTGTCAAAATTATTTTACTTTGTTTTAATGTTGGTATTACTAGAGGGCAGAATACAGAACCGTCGAATTTTACAGGTCAGAAAATTCTGCATTTGTTATACTTTTGCGGTCAACATTTTCGAGAAAAGAACACGTTTTATTTTGAGGTCAACATTTTTTTTTAGAAAAGAACAGAAAAAATGCAAAGTTCTTGAAGAGGGCAGAAAAAATGCAGAATTTTTTTTCAGAAAAGAATGCGCTATAACAGTTTTAGGGGGTCGCTGATTCCGAACCTAGGTTTTTTTGTTTTTCTAGGTGCTGCCAAACTTTATTCTTATTCTTATTCTTATTCTTATTCTTATTCTTATTCTTATTCTTATTCTTATTCTTATTCCTATTCTTATTCTTATTCTTATTCTTATTCTTATTCTTATGCTTATTCTTATTCTTATTCCTATTCTTATTCTTATTCTTATTCTTATTCTTATTCTTATTCTTATTCTTATGCTTATTCTTATTCTTATTCTTATTCTTATTCTTATTCTTATTCTTATTCTTATTCTTATTCTTATTCTTATTCTTATTCTTATTCTTATTCTTATTCTTATTCTTATTCTTATTCTTATTCTTATTCTTATTCTTATTCTTATTCTTATTCTTATTCTTATTCTTATTCTTATTCTTATTCTTATTCTTATTCTTATTCTTATTCTTATTCTTATTCTTATTCTTATTCTTATTCTTATTCTTATTCTTATTCTTATTCTTATTCTTATTCTTATTCTTATTCTTATTCTTATTCTTATTCTTATTCTTATTATTCTTATTCTCTCTCTATATAATGTTTCTAATGCCGTGTTTTTTTTTTGTTTTTTTATTTATTAATTTTTTTATTTGCTTATAAAGAATTTTTATAATACATTTTGCCGTCCTTTATGGGAACTTGATAATTTTTTATTACTATAAAAGCATAATTGCAATTAATTTGATCGAAAACCGATAAATTAGAAAATTGCTTGATAGAAATTGCTGCGCCCGCGAAGTTGCAAGAGTATACAAATTCCGATTCCCTTCTCTCATACCATGCCTTTAGCAAGCGAACACATCAGACAGATTTAATAACAAAAACAATGTACCATCAATGGTGCAACAACAACAATGAGCACAACACGTTGCGGTATGGAATATGAGAGCGAGTTGTCATGTTTGGTTTGAACGGGTTGCAATGTTGGAGAGCAATATCGTAATATTATGACCCGCAAACAAAATTTCTTATATGAGATGCGCATTCTATATATTGTATATTCTTTGGTCCTACACATTTACTACGTAACATCTAACCGTTTTGTATGTTAGTGCTACAAATTTTGTTCGTAAAAGGGCTTACACATCGGCGAATCTGTTCGTCGAACAATATGGCGGCGCAAACGTGTGTGAAAAAGCTAGCGTTCAAATTGAACAAACCTGTTCGTCACACAAGCCATTGATTTTTGTTGTTCTTTGTCATCATTTTCGGCAGCATCCCTTGTTCGACAGAGAAAATTAAAAATTTTTGTAAGCACGGCCAACCGTGTGACAAACTGTCGAACATCGCTTCTTAACTAGCGAACTTGTGTGAACATGGCCGCCGTGTGACGAACAGATTCGCCGGTGTGTAAACCCTTTAACGTTTGACTGTTTAGCACGTTAAGGCCTAACCAAAATAGACGATTTGCTCCGTACCGAGTGAAGACGAAAATGTTCGCTTAAATGCATTTCAATGTTGTAACCCAAAATAAGCAAACGTAAACTCATCGAAACTGAACGAAACGGTTTGACAGACGTTCTGTTCCGTAACAACCGAACTTTTAGCGTCTCAACTCGTCAACAACAGATGTTCAAAGTATGCGGTATTTTTTCATTCGGTATTTTTTCATTAAAACTTGCTTAAAAACTAGAAAAATTGTAACATTTTTGAAACTGTGCTTTAATTTTACAAATAAAAATGGATGGAAATTTTTTCTATGATTTAATTGGTGCTGTAAGAGAAGAACCAGCCATTTATATAAAAAACCACCCGAACTACATCAACAAAGCTGAAAGGCAGCATGCATGGCAAAGGATAGCCGCAAGAGTTCACAAAACAAGTAACAAAAGTTGTTAAAACATGATTTTTTTATTAAACTTTAATTTTATAGCAGATGAATGTGAGAAGAGATGGAGGCTTTTGCGAGAAAAATTCGGGCGCACCCTGCATAATGGCATTGCAGCATCTGGCAGTGGCGCCTGCGAGGAAACAAACTGGCCTTATTTCGAGCATATGAGTTTCTTGCGAGATCATTGCAGGAAGAGGATGTAAGTAAATTGAAGGAATTAACTCTTAGCTAAAATGGTTTTTTTTCGCTTTTTTTTTGTGGTTTTGTTGTGAAATAAAGGCCTCTCTCAAGTCGCTTAAAAGTTATAGGGGTCCAAAATTGGAAAATTTGGCAAAAATAATTGTGATTTTTATATTTTTCTACAAAAGTTATGGGTGTCAAAAAATAGGTTATGCTATTATCTATTCAATGAGCCATAAAATTGCTTGCATTTCTTACGAAAATATAACCCTTTTTGTCTTTAGAAAATTTTACGCTTGAAGATGTTTTTGTTCTATGAAATTTTCTTCCTTGATGAACCGTCAAGTATGCATAATATGTACAATGTTATAACTTCAAAAGTAATGCATGAAATTTACTGGTTAAAAGCTTTCTTTTAATACTGTTTTTGCTTAGTTTTGTTTACAAATAAAAGAAAAATAGCAAGTTTTCCAAGACCATTTTTTTCGAACTTTGGACCCCTATATTTTCTAAACCAGAAGAGTGTGACCATTAATTTTTTTCAGATTTGGACTAAGAAGCCTCTTAAGACATATATTCCATGAAAAAATTCATTTCAGCTAAAAGTAAAGTATTCCAAATTGAATATTTAATATCTTATGTAAATAAAATTATTAGGACACGCAGTAATGCAGAAAATATGCCAGAGGTCTGACTGAATGAATCAGTGGCATCGAATGATAGCATTGAGCATAAAGAAGTTGTTGTTGGCCTTAAAAGTGCGTTGAGTGCACTCACAAATAAAATTGAAGCGCAGGGCAGTTCTGAGGACGAACTCTTCACTCGTACTATTTCCACAATGCTCAGGCCGTTTCCAGAGGAGCACAAGGACTTGATAAAAGCAAGAATATTTTCCTTTATTATTGAAGAACGCCAGAAGCTGTATAAAAGCTAAGTTGATCTACTTGGCCTATACGTACTATATTAGAGATTGCTCTATAAGGTTGAGAGCACGAAATGATTGGATGATGAAAGAATTTAAGAAATAAATATTTTTTGTTGATCTTTAAATTTAATATCACTAATTTACTTAAAGACTGCCACAAGTAGTAAACCGCGATTTTTGGGCTAATTTTACTGTGTAAAAATTTAAAGATATTTTCTTGTATAATCTCCGCGTGAGAAGAAAATATGCGTTAATTGAAGGCTTGAGGACCAGTCTACAAGTAAATGAGTGATATTAAATAAAAAAAACAACAAAAAGAGTATTAATAAATAAATTCTTTAAATACTGCGCAAATTTAATTTTAAATATAGTAATTTCTAATATAGTACTTATTATAAGTATGGGTTAAAAATGAAAATATCAAAACAATTGAATTTAAAGAAAACTTAATTAAACTCTTTTCTGTGTTATTTTTTTTAATGCTTTAAAATGTGTAATTCTATGAATGATCATTATAAAACAAGAAACCAAATGAATTTTAGAACTTAAGTTAACTCTATGTATTATGTGTTATTTCGTTGCTATTTAAACTCTGAAATATCTTATCTAAGAATGATCTCATAAAACAACAAAGCAAATGTATTAAAAAACTTATGTTAACTCTATTCTGTGTTATTTTTTTTTATTTAAATAAAGTCACATATAAATAAAATAATAATTAAAAATAGATTAATGGTAAATTATGAAATTATAGAAAAAAATAATGTTTTCTTAATAATGATAATTAATAAAAGGAATAATAATCTTAAAAGTTTTAAAATTTTTTTGATTTTTTTAAAAATTCAACAGATAATCGTTATTTTTGGGTTGATTTTATTTCGATCAAAAATAGCAGTTAAAATTTTACTTTATTTTTTCAATCTATTATGTTAATAAAGAATGCCACTGTCAAATTTCAAACCCGTTTTGTGATCGAAAAAATAAAAGTTAAATTTAAACTGTTATTTTAGATTGAAATAAAATCGGTAAAAAAATAACGATTATTTGCTGAAATTTTTGAAAAAGGCAGAACAGGTACGGTCCCTGATTAAAAGATTGATTAATTGTTTATGTAAGTGCAGAGTGCATCTCTGTTCGCAGTAGATATACTCCTTTGAAGCACATGTCCGTTTCGGGTTGCTCTTATCGAATTTTAATTGTTAGGTGCTTCGTTTCGCCACAATCCATTTTGAACATCATTGTTTTCGTCATCCCAATCTACGAAGTGTTGTGGCATGTACAATTGGCTCTCGTTATGCAAGAAAATTATGTAGGGCCACACAAGCCAGAACAACCTTTTCGGCATTCTCAGGAAGCATGTACAGCGTTGTTAATAATACCCTCCAGCGAGCGAAAAGTATACCAAAAGCATTTTCAATCACCCGCCGAGCTCTTGAAATTCTTTTATTAAAATAATCTTTGGAAGGTGGTAAATTAACTCCAGGATAGCCTTTCATAATATTTGGGGCGAGTGGAAAAGCAGCGTCTGCGACAAAAAAGTTAGGTAAAACTGTTTCGTTTTCCAAAGGAGCTTGCATTGAAGACACCTAATAGAAAATTTTCTACTGTTAAATCCAAAACACATGCATTCCAATTTTATCTTACCGCCATCGCTTTGCGATCCATACGCACCTACATCTACATAAGTAAAAGTATACTTTGCATCACATGCCGCCATTAGTACAATGCTGCAATACTTTTTATAATTGTAGAATTCGGCTACGGAATTAGGGGTCTTGCGAATGGCAATATGCTTGCCATCAATAGCGCCAATGCAGTTCGGCATGTTCCACATGGACCAAAAATCAACGCAGATTTTGTTTTGCTCAGGCACATTTGGCTCTGACACGAATATTGGAGCTAATACGTTCCAAATAGCATTACAAGTGTCATAGATAATTGTTCTGACCATCTCTTTGCCCAATTTCCAACTCCAGGCTATACTCTGCATACTGCAACCTTGCGAAAGATAGCTGTGATGAAATTAAAAATTTATGTTCATTTATATTATATTGAAAACAAATTTGAGCTTTAGGCCGAGTATGTTGACAACAAGTGGCGTCCGTGGCGTAGTTGGTTAAAGTGCGTGGCCGCTATGTCAAAGAACTTTGGAAACCCAGGTTCGAAACCCAGCAGCGTCAGAAAATTATTTGAATTAAAATAATTGTTCTGTACGGCCGCCACCTCTCTGCAGACAATGGCAAACCTCAGAGAGTAATCAAAATGCCATGTAAAGCTTCTTGAGAACGAGAACTTTCCGTTCATCGCCGTTCGGAGTCGGCGTTAAGCATGTAGGTCCGGTTCTCGGTCAATTGTGTACAAACTTAATAACACGCACAACACAATTGATCATAAGAAGCTAGGTCAAAGTCCTTTCAAGGGCTGAAATGGCCAGTTATTTATTTTTTTTTTTTTTTATGTTGACAACAAGACAACATAAAGACAAAGAAAAATTATTTTTATGAATATATTCCACTTATTACAGTGTCAACGCCAGGCGTTGTTCTGGCGCTATCGGTTCTCTAATTGATGACCTCGTCAAATAAGGTGTGCACAAATTTAACAAATATTCAAACACACCAACGGTCATCCTTGTGTGTACAAAGAATTGTCCATCATCCAGCATCTTTATTTTCAAAAAAGGACTTTGAAATATCCATTAATGTTTCTTGTTTTGTTAATAGCTCTATTTTTCTTTTTTTTGTCATTGTTTTTAATGAGGTTCACATATTCTAACTTCTACGAGTTAAAGAACTCGTCTAATTTTGGGTTAAATGTCAAAACAGACGTAACGAATGCAGACATTCGTCAAGTTGCAATCGTCTCATTTCGTCTATTTTGGTTAGGCCTTTACATCTAACCGAGCGTTTCCACTGCCCGAACGAACGAAGATTTGTTCGTTCGTTCAGGCAGTGTAAACCGTTTGGTCCGAACCAAGGTTCGGAACATTGGTTTTTACAAAATGCTCGCGAGCGCTATTCGCGCAGTTTAAACACTTTTCCAGCACGAACGAACGAAGATTTCTTCGTTCGCCTGATCGGCCGACGCTCGATCTTTTTGGGCGAATCCAGTGCTTATTTGCGCATAGGTAGTAGATTTGTTGAAATGGTAGTTAATAACTTAGGAAAAACAAAAAAGAAAGAAAACATATTGAAAATTTAACGCAAAAGAACTTTCTTTTACTTTGTTATATTATTAGCACTTTATATAATCAAATTATTTATATAATATTCTTTATATAATAAATTCTTTATATAAATACTTACATAAAACCTAAATTAAAAGGCATAAAAGTAGTAAAAATCATCAAATTTAGTACGTTTGCATAAACAAAAATTGATCAACGCTGATGCTCGCAAGCATTGAATTTAAGTGTTTCCACTGCACGAACAAACAAGATGACGACTTACCAATGTTTGCAACTTGTGTTCGTGCGGTGGAAACGGTTGGACCGAACGAAGAATTCATCGCTACGATTTGTTCGCGATGATTTCTTCGTTCGTTCGGGCAGTGGAAACGCTCGGTTATAGAATGAATATCATGTTTACATTACACATTTAACTATGCAGTTTGGCTATAATAGTTTGGTAACTGTTTCTGGTGTTTACACTGCCAGTAGCATAGTTAAATCTGTCATTATTTTTTATTCATTCATTATATCTTTATTTTCTGCACTGATCTGAAAATAAGATAAATTTATAAAATTAATAATTAACATTAAATTACAATAATTCCAAAATAAATTCCATTTTTTGATTCGACAAAATTTGAGCTTTGAAGTTGCATTTCAAATATTTTTTTGCTTTTTTTATGTGACAATTACTTGTTATTTTTTAATTTCCTTTTGTTCTTGATGAAAACACAGTGTTGCATTGCAAAATGAGGTGGTTTAGGTCGCAGTTTTAACTTAACTGCTTGCGAGAAAGTTAAGATTTTAAATGCGAAACTATGCAGTTAAGTATCCAGTTTCAAAGTTAACCACTTTTTTGGAGTTATGCTGAAAACACATGCACAGATATTCTGTTGCTGCAAAATTAAAACTCATTTATTCATATGGCGAGAGACTCATGTATATTTATTGATTCGTTTGAAATGAGACTGTAAGTGAAAGTGAGACAAAACAATTCATCATCCAAAACAATGCTGCCTCGCCAATAGTTGTGTATGTAGCCTACAGTCAAGAAAAAATCTGCACAACTATTTTGTTTGCAGAGCTGCGCGCAAAAACGTTGCACATGTGTCTTTAGCATTAACTGTGTAGTTTCAAGGTAATGTAAACATAACATAAGGGCAAGTCTACCTCATATTTACATTAGGTGCATTAGTTAAATACTCGGTTAACTTACCGGTAGTATTAACATGAGTAGGCGAGACAGCTATAAGTGAAAGTGTACTTAACACTTCATGAGTAAAAAAGGATGGCATTATTCATAGTTTCGGGTAGATTTTTCCCATCGTTCTTAAGAAACTACTAGAAACTCGTCCATATACCCTACGAAATATTTTCTTATTTCACATTTGTCAGTTTTTTAGAATAAGACAACAATATGTTACAGTTGGCAACGCGAACGAGAAGTTTGGCAATGGTGTGTGGAAGGAAAGTCGAAAGCGGGAGTCGTGTTTGAGCAGCTAAGCGAAGAAGTCGGAAATATGAGATTTGAAACCTTTTGCTTGTTAAATTAATTATTTGATTTATTGGTTAAAATAAAAGACAGTTAAACTTTAAATTCATTGATAATCTGTAATAAATCAGAAGTGGGATAAAGATATCCAGTAAAGCTAAAGTTTGTTCGTTTCAATTAAAAGGCAAGCATGCAGCTGTAGAATTTTGTGCATGAATTGCAAGCGTTGTGTCCGTTGTTGTTGTTGCTGACTTTGATACGAAGTTTGTGTGTGTATGCTTTATGTAAGCTACGAAGAAAGCACAAGAGAAACTTTGTGTGGTGTCAAAACAAAACAAAAAGGAAAAACGTTAAATTCAAAATTGTGCGATAAATTCCGTTGTCGGTTAAAAAAAACAAAAATGTCGTTCGATAATTTTGGAAAATGGACAAAGGTTAGCTTGAATGAACAGCTAGAAAAGTTTAATTTAAATACAGTGGGTACAAAAGCTGAGTTGCAAGTACGGTTACGGGATTATTTAGAAATGAACCCTGATGCTATAATAGGAGATACTGTAGCATGTGCTGGGTTATTAGTCGTTTCTGAACAAGGCGAAGAAAATAAAACGGGTGATAAAATAGGCGATTCGCAAAATGCAGAAGTCATGCGAAAAGAAATAGACTTGTTGCATCGTGAAATGATTTTATTGGAAAGAGAACGAGATCTCTTACGTAAAGAATGTGAATTTGAGAAAAATAAAAATCTGTTAGTAGAAAATCAAGTCGGTAATGTTAAAAATTCGGGTATGAGGATATCGGTATCTGAAGTAGTGGCGGCGTTGCCGAGGTTTCATCCGGGTGATTATACATCACTTAATAGCTTACAGTGGATATCGCAAGTTGAAAAACTTATAAAAATATTCGAATGGACCGATACAATGATCGTTTGTGCGTGTTTTATAAAATTTGAAGGCCCGGCGAAATATTGGATTGACTCTGAGGCCGAAAATATTTCTTCTTGGTCGCGGTTAAAAAATGAAATGTTAAGAGTGTTTCCAGTGGCATTTAATGAGGCAGATATTCATCTACAAATGATGACGCGAAATCGAAAACAACACGAAAAAATTGAAGACTATGTTTTTGAAGTGAGAATGATAGGTAAGCGTGGTAACCTATCAGAAAATGCAATTATTCGGTACATTATCACGGGACTTAATGATGAAAAATTAATCGACCAGCTAAATGGGCAACATTTTGAATCTTGTTTTGAGTTGCTTGAGCGTATAAAATCAATAGAGTGCTTAAAAAATCATAAAAAGTTACGCGAAACCAAAAGATTTGGTCAATCGTTAGACACTGACAAGTGGTCGCGTAGTAATACAGATCTTGAAAAGAAAAATGACAGTGCGGTAGTCAACAAAAATAAAATAAACGCCGATGGTGACTTTTCTCGAATGATGTGTTTTGGGTGTAAGCAAAAAGGGCATCGAATACGCGATTGTCCAAAAAAGAAAAATGTTAACGTTGCTTGTGTTCATAAAGAAAACGGTGATACTGATTGCTATAAAAGTCTGAAATTAAATGATACTCTGTTGCTAGGATATATTGACATGGGAAGTGAATGTGTAACTATACGTGAAGACGAAGTTCAAAACAATGGTATATCGTATAATGAGTGGTGTGTGAAGCTCATTGGTTTTGGCTGCGGTGGTTATGAAACGGTTGGGAAGTTTTATGGAATTCTGGACATTGACAATGTTAAAATGATAGGTGAAGTGTTGGTTGTACCCAATGAAGCCCAGTGAGTAAGTGTTATTGTTGGTAGATCAGTGTTGTGTCAGCCACATGTTAGAGTTGAGTTTGTAGACAAAAAAAGTTAAGATCTCTTACAACTCGGAACATGTTTTAAAAATTCAGAAGCTAACTGCGGACATAATTGAAAATGAACTTAATGTTAATGAAAATCTGCCGTAATGACATTAAAAATTTATACGAATTAGTAAATGAATTTCGATTGTGTTTTGCGAAAAATTTGTCTGAGCTGGGTGAAGCAAAAGGTACTGAGATGGAAATCAAGTTATTAGAACCAGAACCTGTAAGCAAGAGAAGCAGCAGAATACCGTTTGCGCAACGCGATGAGATCACCAAAACAGTGGAGGAGCTTTTGCAGAATGGAGTGGTACGTAGATCGAATTCTAGTTTCATATCACCTATAGTAGTTGTTCCTAAAAAAGATGGGTCACTACGAATGTGTATTGATTTCCGTCAGCTTAATTCGATAACTGTCAAAACAAAGTACCCTATGCCAGTGGTGGAGGAGCAGTTTGGACGTCTGGGTGGATACTCATTTTTTACAATTGTTGACTTGAATTCAGGTTACTTCCAAATTCCTGTCGCAGAGAAGTCGAGACATTTACTCGCATTTCAAATCCATAACATGCAACTGGAGTTTTGTAGAATGCCATTCGGGTTGGTAAACGCACCGACTGTGTTCCAAGCTATGATGGACAAGCTAATTACAGACATGGAAATTCAGGATGTGCTGGTTTTTCTTGATGATGTAATTATTCCAAGCAAAACAGTGGATGAGGGTCTGGCTAAATTGAGAATATTTTTGGAACAATTGCAGAAGAGCGGTTTAACTTTAAATCTAGCAAAATGTGAATTTCTCAAAACCACGGTTGAGTATTTAGGGCATTTACTGTCTGCTGATGGTATAAGGCCAGGTACTAAGAAGACTGCTGCGATACTTGAATTTCCATCACCTACGACAGTTCGTCAAGTAAGACAATTTCTTGGGCTCTCTGGATACTTCCGGAAGTTTGTTAAAAATTACGCGGAAATAGCTGGACCTCTCAATAGCCTGTTGCGAAAAGATGCTGTGTTTGTTTGGAATGACGAAGAAGAAACTGCGTTCAACGAACTGAAGCAGAGATTATGCACTGAACCAATACTGACGATATATGATCCTGCTTGTGAGCATGAGCTTCATACGGACGCTAGTGCAGTTGGAGTTGCAGGAATGTTGTGTCAACATGTGATGTCAAATGTGATGTCAAATGTGATGTCAAACAGCAGTTGCGGGTGGTAAGCTATTTTAGTAGGCGCACAACAATTTGTGAACAAAAATGGCATAGCTATGAGCTAGAACTATTGGCTATAGTAGAAAGTGCTAACCGATTTCGTATATATTTGCTTGGAAAGCCGTTCACTGTGGTGACCGATTGTAGAGCAATCGTTACACTTAAAAATATGACGACGATGACGAGTAGAGTTGCACGCTGGATGCTAAAACTACAGGAGTTTGATATTAAATTTGTTCATCGAGCGGGAAGTTTAATGTCCCATGTCGATTGCCTTAGTAGGAATTTCCCCGAAAAATTGACAGATAAGGAGATAGAAGTGATGCGAATAAACATTGATAGACAGGACTGGTTGACTTCTCTGCAAAGGTTAGACGAGAAAGGAATGAATATCATTGACGCGCTTCAACGACATGCGACCAATGATACTGAACAACAATGGCATACTGATTATACCCTTAAAGACGGGCGATTATTTCGTAAAGTTGGCAAAGATCTACGATGGTATGTTCCAGATTCTCTGAAGTATCGGCTGACCAGAAGCTGCCATGACGACGCTGGTCATTTTGGGTTTGCAAAAACGCTCGAAATATTGCAGAAACAGTTATGGTTTACTAGAATGAGGGACTTCGTTAAGAAATACATCGGCACGTGTATAGAATGTGCATATTCTAAAGGTACCTATGGGAAAAAAGAGGGAAGTTTGCATCCAATACCAAGAGGTTCTGTTCCATTTCAGACAGTTCATTTGGATCATGTAGGGCCATTTGTGAAAAGCAAATCGGGAAACCTGCACATTTTAGTTATGGTCGATGGATTTTCGAAGTATGTTCCAATGAAGGCTGTAAAATCAACAGAATCAAGATACGTTATACGATTTTTAGATGAGATAAGTGGATTTTTTTGGTTACCAGCTAAGATAGTAACTGATCGTGGCACAGCATTTACGGCGAACAGTGTCAAAAAGTTCTGCGTCGACAATTTAATTGATCATGTGACAAATGCAACAGCAACGCCGAGGGCCAATGGCCAAGTTGAGTGGTACAACCGTACGATTATTGAAGCAGTAAGGTCAATGACTCGGAAAGCTGATAATTCGGATTGGGATAATTATTTAAACATCATACAATGGACACTTAACTCAACCAAAAATGATACAACAAAAATGACGCCACATGACCTCGTGTTTGGATTTAACCCGCGATCATCAGTCAAAAACAAAGTTATGCAGGCTTTGCACGACTGGGATACGATAGAAGAGAAATCGCCTCTGAAGAATTTACGAGAAATGGCTGCTGAGAACATTCGGAAGTCGCAATTAAAGCAGAAAGTTCGATTCGACCGGAAGCGGAAGCAACCTACACAGTATGCTTGTGGTGATATGGTGCTGGTGTTAAATGATTTACCAGCTACAGGCACATCAAGAAAACTAGATGCTCGATGGAGGGGACCTTATCTAGTGGTTCGCTCACTTGGAAACGATCGCTACCTTGTCGAAGATATCCCTGGGGCTCAACGCACTCAGAAAAAGTTCCATTCGGTGTTTTCATCAGATCATATGCGGCGGTGGCTCTGTTTGCCAGAAGATGAAGCTGAGGTAACGAATACTGCAGTAACAACGTCCACTGTTGAAGGGAGTATTCCAACCAGAATAGAGGTGGACACCGGTGCCGAGACGACACCTGTATAGGATGGTCGATTGTTACAGTTGGCAACGCGAACGAGAAGTTTGGCAATGGTGTGTGGAAGAAAAGTCGAAAGCGGGAGTCGTGTTTGAGCAGCTAAGCGAAGAAGTCGGAAATATGAGATTTGAAACATTTTGCTTGTTAAATTAATTATTTGATTTATTGGTTAAAATAAAAGACAGTTAAACTTTAAATTCATTGATAATCTGTAATAAATATAAACATTAAAATTACTGAGTTGTTTCCAAGTTAGTGCCAAAATAAGTAAGTAGAGCGAAAGACATTTTTGTGACTATTAAATGAATCATTTATCGCAACATATACTTTTAAGGAGTTCATATATCACTTGCATCTGGAGGCTGTAAGTACATTGATGACCTTGCTGTCCGTGCATCTATTCACTCAGCAGTCCACTGAAAAGTCCGTCATCTTCCAGTAAATAGCTGCTTCTTTATGCTTATTGCTTCCGAATCACAACTTACACTCCCTTCTTCTTTGTAGAACTATCATTAAATGCCAGCATTCCAACGTTGTAATGTCTGCTTTGCTCCACTTTGTATCACGCATGGCTGAGGTGCCACACACCATGTTTGGCTCTAGCTTGGCTGGTTCTTTTGTCTTTGGCATTGCCGAATCTCTGCTCTCGATTTTACTCAATCAAGAGAAGCCACTGGCGCTGAATTCTCGCAGCAATTTCGTGATCACTATCCACTAGCTAATCAGAGTCTTCTGTTGACCTTAATTCTCACCAATCACTGCACAACTAAAGAGAATCCCTATCGAACAAGTCCCTTTGGCTGTTCCGATTCCAAGGACTCGAAGCTTGAGGGTTCCTCATTTACAAATTAGTAATTCCCATACTACATGTCGCTCATTGTATTGCTGATATTTAGTGAGGACGATAGCTTTAATAAGAATGTGCACAATATTGTAAGTGAAAGAAGGCGGAAGAGGCCTATAAAAAAATATATCGTATTATTTTTTATCATCTTATAGATGCTGAAGAACATCACTTGGTATACGGTGATATACACGATATAAAACATCGTATATATCACTTGGTGTACGATGTTTGATATCGTGTTTATAATTAAGTTTATATTTATATTTAATAGTACTTACGTTTTTAATTTTTTTATTTTACTTTATCAAATAAATAAATTATAATATTTTTAACACTAACATAAAATGTATAGTTAATTTTAGTTTTTTTTTTATCTCATCTCATGCCTTATTCACTTAATATTTAATATAGCATTTAACACATACATAAAATTATGTGATAATTCTAGTGATAACTGAATTTTATGTTAAAATTATGAGCAAGAACATTCCTGGTAAATTAATTGGGTATTTAACTAATAGTGCAACGAAAATTTTGGGTAGGCTATATGAACGAGTTTCTATTAGTTTCTTAAGGGCGTTGGGAAAAAACTACCCGAAACTCATGTACATAAATAATGCCATCCTTTTCTTACTCATGAAGTGTCAAGTATACTTTCACTTATAGCTGTCTCACCTACTCATGTTAATACTGCCGGTAATTTAACCAAGTATTTAACTAATACACCTAATGTAGATATGAGGAAGGCTTGCCCTTACATTCTGCTGGATGTAACGTGCTAAACAGTTAATCGTTACGAACAAAATATGTAGCACTAACATATAAAACGGTTAAATGTTACGTAATAAATGTGTAGGACTAACGTACAAAACGGTTAGATTTTACGTAGTAAAGCTATAGGGCTTACCTACAGTTAAAACATTATTTAAAACATTTTATTTTTATAATTATAGTTCATGTTTTATTTCATTTTCAAAAATTCTAATTTATGAAAAATTATTATTTTTAATATAAAAATATAACGATATTATATAATTACGATATAAAGTGAATACTACTGCCTCTTCCGCCTTCTTTCATTTACGATGTTGTGCACATTCCAATTAAAGCTATCGTCCTCAGTAAGTATCACCAATACAATGAGCGACATGTGGATAGGATGTGAAGTGCTGTCAGGTGCTTGATACAACGTCTGCAGTATGGGAATCACTAAGTTCTCCAAATCATTTTGGGCCATTACAAAGCGATAGAAGCGTTAATTGCGATACAGTAGAAAATACAACAACAGAGCGGTCTTATCTATGGTCGCAATGCGGCAGAGCTTCTCATAGACTATGTTGAAATCGATTTTAAATGTGGAACCCTCAAGCGGTGAGTCCTTGGAGTCGGAACAGCCAAATAGACTTGTGATATAGGGATTCTCTTTCGTTGTGCAGTGATTGGTGAGAATTAAGATCAACAGAAGACTCTGTTTAGCTAGCGGATAGTGATCACGAAATTGCTGCAAGAGTTCAGCACCAGTGGCACCACGAACGTAAAAATCGAGAGCAAAGATTCGGCAATGCCAAAGACAAAAGAACCAGACAAGCTAGAGCCAAACAAGGAGTGTGGCACCTCAACCCTGCGTGATGCAAAGTGCAAGAAAGCAGACATTAAAACGTAGGAATGCTGACATTTATTGATAGTTCTACAAAGAAGAATGCAGTTTTAGTTGCAATTCGGAAGCAATAAGCATAAAGTAGCAGCTATTTACCAGAATATGACGGACTTTTCAGTGGGCTGCTGAGTGAATAGATGCACGGACAGCAAGGTGATCAATGTACTTACAGCCTCCAGATGCAAGTGATATATGAACTCCCTAAAAGTATATGTTGCGATAAATTATTCAGTTAACAGTCACAAAAATGTCTTCCGCTGTAGATTCTTATTTCACAGGAATCTTTATTTTATTTTTGAAAAAAATTTTTGCAATCACATTTTCCACAGCAGACAAGAAACTTATTTTGGCGCTAGCTTTGACACAACACATTCATTTTAATGTTAATACTGTTGTCTCGTTCTAACAAGACTGACAAACGTGAAATAACTGAGAATGTATTAGTTTTTGCTGCAAATGTTGTGATTGTGTTGGAGTTTCAGTTAGGCATGTCTTGCAGGGTGTGTAACCAAGCAAGTGTTATATCAAAAATATACAAACTCTGCTACAATAATCTTTTACATTCAGAGGAAATGCAACCGAAATTGCAATTATCGGTTGCATTAAGTGAAAATGCGACCGAAAATTAGTAATTTTGACTGATCGTTTCCATTCTAGGTCAGCTGATTGCTGAAAATTTTAGGTTAGACTTACGCAGTCTTTAAACGCAAATTTTGGCGTTTAAGTTACGCAGTTCTTAAACAACTATGAAATATGTTTATAAATCACGTTTTCATGTTTAAATGCTGTTTAAAGTTAAACAAGCGCTAAAATGTGTTTATAAATACCACTGTATGTTTTTATTTTATTTGAAAACAAACTTATAATGGCCAACTCACACGGGATTGCTTGATTGGCAATCGAAGAACTTTTCTTACTCTTTCGCATTCAGATTGTTGGTAGCTCACACGACACGCCAATCTAAAATTTACACATCTTTGAAATTTTTTTTCGTAACCTAGCAACACTATTCAGATTGCTGATTGCCGACATGTACAGCAATCTCAAAATGAACAAATTTAGATTGCTGCAATCAGTGTTGCCATATTTTTTTTTAAAAAAACTTTAATTTCCAGAAAAAAAAACTTGTTTTTTGGTGAAAAAACTTGATATTAAAAATGAACTAAAACATGTATTTTTAAAATGTGTGCTTTAATGTGTGCTTTTTGGCAATTCGCTTTGTTCCCTCGTCGTCCCGCTATTTTGGCCACTTCATTTCTCAAGAAAATACGGAAGACTTGATCGTCAACTCTGAATGTATTACTATGTTTCCATGGCGAGTTAACTCGGGGTTAGGGTTTTCGTCGAGTTAAGAAAATGGCATGGATAGTGTTTCCATGCACAGCATCGAGTCGAGTTGAACTTGTTGATTTCATTTGAGATTTTTGTTATTTTTTTACATTAAATGGCAAAAATAATAAATTATATTAAATGGCAGCATTCACTTTGACAGATAGAACCCAGTTAAATCTTACAAGTTTCGTGGATTTAACTCAACTCAACTCAACTCGCGTTTCCATAGCGAGTTAACCCCGAGTAAACACCAAGTTAACTCGCCATGGAAACATAGTTTATGCAAACTGAAGCGTCAAGTTTAAAAAGGAATGCCAAAAATTGACCGCCAAGACTCGACGAAGGGAAACCGAAGCAAAAGAACAGAAACAATGATAGCAACAATAATAGCAACAGCGCTGCCATAAAAATAAACTTTGAAAAGGAGTGAAAATTAGTAGTAGCAGCTTCAAATTATACTTATGTTTTTATAGTAACATACAATTTAGTTTATCTATTTGATTCATAGATTCACTAAAATATAAAGCATCGTTTTAATCGTAAAAACTTGAAAAACTGGGTAAAATAAAATAAAACTTTATTTTTTTAGGGAAAAACTTGAAAACTTTCTAGCCTCTCAAAAAACTGGCAAAACAAGTTTTATCTGCCCACATGGCAACACTGGCTGCAATCTGTGTTCATCCGCTCCGGCTCTCAGAGCTTTTGATAGTTTCACATTGAAAGCAACAAAGCGATTATATTGTTTGATTGACAATCACCGTGTGAGTTGGGGATAACGAACACAATGCATAAAGCAAAGTATGAGGAATACCAAATATAAAGGATGTACGAAATAGTACGTACTTGGCACCATTTGATTTGTATGAAAATTGCATATAATACTATGTTCACACTAAGGCCGAAAAGCCGCTTTTCGGACAAAAATGGCTTTTCAACTGAAAAGCTACATGATATTAAGTTTTTCGCCATAGAAAAACTATCAAAGGAAAAGCATCTTTTTGTGTGCTTTTAAGACAAAAACTCTGAAAAGTTGGAAAGCAACCCTGATTTGAAGTCTATTTTTAAAGCATGGTATAATAATACAAGGTAACATTGACAACCTCTTATTTTCTCGTCTGCAAGAAAACATCTCCAGTCAAAAACAGCTGTTTGTGAAAATACATCTGCAGCTTCTGTGGTTGTTGTTTTTGTTCACTTCAACGTTTTCAACATTGCTTGTGTTTTCAATGGCGGATTGTGAGCGCTCTCTTTTTGAGTATAGTTTTTGACAGGAGATGTTTTCCGAAGCAACTGTCAATTCTACCTTGTTTTATTATACCATGTTTTTCAAGTAAATTCAAAATCTATTACTAAAACTCAGGTTATCACTGATATATGACATTTCGTCTGTCTGTTTGTTTTGTTTTTATGTGTATACTTGTAGCCAATAGGAGCATCTTATTTTCTGAGACCAATGAAACAAAACGCAATAATAAGAAACATATGACTACGGTGTGTCGAATGAAAAGCTGATTTTCAAGTGTGAACACCTTTTTTGAAAAAAGGTTTTTCATGTGAAAAACGGCTTTTGGGTCTGTGTGTGAACATAATATTATGCAAACGTACTAAATCAGATTAATGTAGTGTCATAGCACAGCCAGCTTACGGTACGTTACATATTTGGGTACAAAATATATTTTCTTTGTTTTTCTTTCATTCATTCTTTCGATCGTGTGCCAACGCTTATCGAGTGTCATTAGGTCACTGTGTTTTTGCGTCACAGCCAATTGTAAGGAAATGCGCTCACTGGTGTTCGCTAACCCTATTAGCTGCACAAGTGCAAGCGCAGCAAAAATTCCAAGCTGAGGAATCAAAGAGCAAGTGAGAGAAGAACATAATTGAACTAAGAAACAATATGAGAATAGAATAATGGGAAGGAGTTTAAGAATATCTAAATAGAATTAATACTGGTATTTTTATTATAAATATTGAAGATATTTGAAATAAAGAGGAGAATGAAACTTGACTTAAAACATCTAAGTTCTTTTTATCGTCAAACAGTACGGCAAAATTGGCCATCTAAACTTTTAAGCCTTATCTTTGGCATTTTTAGGAACACCAGCAAAAACTCATTACATGGCGATCCTGCAAATTGATCCTGCCTTCTGATCGTGTCAAACTGATCTGATGTCAAAAGAAGATAATAACGAACGATACGAGATCACCAGAATCTTCGAAAAGTGGGAAAAATACGCTTTCCACGAAGAATACACACCGGAGCCCGTGACAATCCAAACCGAAGCTGCACCAACATACTCACCGACACCTTGCAACGCCGGTCCTAAAAGGATAACAATAGAGGACTACATAAACAGAACTGAACGGCAAAAACAAACGATCGCGCAGTACAGAAGCGAACAAGATGCCGAAAATAAACCTTCGAAAAGACCCAGAGGAGGCCGAAGAGTAATTGCTAGACGTCGCGTTGCGGAAATACATAGTATTTTACCGTTGGTAACTGATGCAAAGTTAAAACGGACATTAATACACAAAATACAAATAGAAAAGTTAAATTACGGCAACCATAGGATGGTTCAGCAACAAGGAAATCGTAACAACTAACAACAACAACAGCAGCAGCAGCAGCAGTAGTAGTGAAAGCAGCAAATTCAATGATCTTATTCTAGCACTTAGCTTAATATTTATGATTGCTACAATTTTATATATAGTTAATAGATATTACAAAAATTATGTTAGGAAACAAATGCTGCGAAACATCAGCAACTCTGTTTAACAAAATATTTTAATATTCACAATAAATACAAAAATATATCAAGCACTTTTACATACGAAAATGATAAGGTTTGGTACCAACTGTTTCTACCAAGGATGCTTTGGTCAACCTTTTTGACAAATATTGTGAAAATTGTCAACAAAAATCATAGACATAGGAAAAATTAAATATATGGCACACAAAAACAAAGCATGGCATCGTGAATGCTTCAAGTGCAAATATTGTCACAAAAATTTAATCAAATCAGGCTTCATAGAGCATGAACCAAATTTAATGTGTCAAAAATGTTTTAAGAACAATAAAACTTTTTAAATTAGAAGTAAATACAATGTTCCGTCGATATACATATAAATGGAAATAGATGCAGCAAAAGAAATATTAAGGAGATTAAAAAAGGCACCAGGTAGGGAATATACAAAGAAATACATTAATGAAATAAGGAACAAAGTAGATGAGCTAAGAACCTCAATAGATAAGTCAGACAACCCTAAAAGAAAATTAGACTTAGAAAATTTCGAAGATATAGCTAGAGCAATAGAACAGTTTTTAATAGAAAAAAGTGAGTTAACAGATAGCAAAAACACAGATAGCCACAACACTGAAAGTCAAAGTAATACACCAGAAAAGAAAACTGTAAATCGAAACAATATAGAAATGTCAACTTTTAATATAGAAACGGCTATTAAAGCCATACCTACCTTTAATGGACAGCACAGCGAATTAGAACCATTTTTGAAGATAGTAGAATTATTACACAACTCATATACAGCTAATGCTCAGAAAACATTATTAGAGTTTGTAGTAAGTGTAAAACTTAGTGCGGTAGTTCGAACAGCGCTAGGCTCAAACACATCGAAATTCGTAGAATTTAAAACAAGACTACATGAAAGATATAAGAGCAACGTAACAATAGCTCAAATACATACACAACTGTCCTCAACCACACAGAAGAACAAAACGGTAAACAATTTGCCTTGACCATATTCAAAAACGGGTTAGATGATACCTTCAAACCAACACTTTTTGCAGCCCAACCCAAAGATTTAAATACAGCAGTAAATATCGCACAAGAAGTGGAACGTGATAACCAAAACAACGGTCCGCGGATCTTAGGCCCCTATTAGGTACGACAACTCAACTTAAGTTGAGTGTGTAATTTGTAAATTTGTATTGTCTATTACACATTTGAGGTACATACGTGTCTATCGACTGACAAGTATGTATCTCAGAGATGTGTATGTATTTTTTGTGGTATTAGGTTTAACAATGCAACTCTGTGTCGAGTGTAAAAACTGTCAAAAACTTACATCTGCTTTGAGCTAGTTGTATAGCGTCTTTTTCATACAAACTTTTTATTTGTTTATTATTTTTTGTTAATTGAGTGAAAATGGATAAAAATACGTAAGTAAAATAAAGTATAAATACATATGTTATGTATATGCATATATTATTATCCATATGTTGTATATATTATTTTAGTAGAAACAGCGCATTTTATGCGCTTACTTTGAGAATGCGCTTTTCAGAGTTCAGAGTTGTGGAGCTCATATTTTTATACACATTTTGTTATGCGCTTCTTAAATGCAACTAAAAAATCGTTTAAAAAGCACTTCAATAAATAGTTCCAAAAACCTCTTTTATGTGTTAGTCCAAGGAGCGCTGTGTTAAAAAAAAAAAAACAAATAGATAAAAGCAAAGCGAGAAAATTTTATTCTTTGTCACATGCGAGGATTGAACTCAGACTGCTGGCATTACTGCAAAATGTCTTGCCACTCTATTACTCTATTACTCTATACTATTATTTCCTTGCTTTATTACTTGTGAACAAAATACATATACACAAAAATTGAAATTAATGCGAACAGCTGATTCATTTCAACGAAAATGTCAAAATTTCGGTGTAATCATGATCCAATAGAAACAGCAATTTTACACCACATCTCAATTGAAAATGTATGTTATGCGTAATATGGCAAAAAAGTTCAGTTGAGGTGTCTTAAGTCAAGTCAACTTAAGTTGAGTTGTCGTACCTAATAGGGGCCTTAAACTACAATGCAAGCACAAACAGAAACCAAAATTATCAGCATCATAACAACTTTAGCAGAAATAACTATCAAAATACATACAGAAATAATAACAATTTCAGGAACAACAGACGCATCAACAACATGAACCAACGAAACAACAACCACAATAACAACAGCGACAGAAATTTTCAACGTGGGAACAACAATAGAAACAACTATGGCAATAATAGAAATAGAGGCAGGTACAACAATAATATAAACAGACGCTCGAGTCAAGATGGAAACAGACATTATGTACGAACAGTAAACTATCAGGGAAACATGGAAGGCCCGGAGGACAAAAATCAAGAGCCTCCGGAAGGCCAAATGTAAAAACAAACAAAATTTGCATGATATCAGAGAATCTCACCAATTTCATCACACTTAAATGTGCGCAAACAAAGCGTGCCTTGACATTCCTATTAGACACGGGTGCAGATATTTCGATATGCAAAACGAACACAAATTTTGAAATTGATCCTGACAATAAATGTAGATTATCAGGCATAACTAAAAATGAGGTAGACTCTTTAGGAGTTACGAAAATAACATTGTGCCTCGGAGAGCACCGTTCCAAAAATAATTTTCAAGTAGTGAGTGACGATTTTCCCATTTCTACGGATGGAATTTTAGGTAGAGACTTTTTTATAAAATATACATGCAAAATAGACTACGAAACATTCACAATAACAATTGCAATCGGTAACACCGATTATATAGTACCCATTGTAACAAAACTTCCGAAACAGACAAATTATAGAATACCTCCTAGGTCAGAAATTATTTTTCCAATAAACTTAAACATTGCAGAAGACAGCGTAGTATATAATCAAGAGCTCGAAAAAGGTGTATTTTTGGCAAACTGTCTAGTACCTTCTAAAGGCATTTGTCACATAAGAGTTATAAATATAAACGATAAAGAGGTTATATTAAACGAAATAAACCCGAAACTAAAGAATTTTACCGAATATACAGTTATGAAAACTTACAACAAACAGAGTACAGAAATGAATGAACAACGATTCAAGAAACTGAAATCTGAACTGAAATTAGACCACAACACAGAAACTGAATTAAAAGACATATTTAAGAAACATCAATCAATTTTCCACCTTGAGGGAGAAGTTCTTACAACAAATAATTTTTATACGCAAAAACTGAATCTATCAGACACCAGTATACATACATAAAAAATTATAGACTACCTCACACTCAATATGACGAGATAGACAAACAAGTAAAGAAGCTAATAGAGAACGACATAATTGAACCTTCAATAAGCCCATATAACGCACCATTGTTATTAGTGCCAAAGAAAAGTAATGATGACAATAAAAAATGGCGTTTGGTGGTTGATTTTAGAAAACTCAACGAAAAGATGTTTAATGACAAATTTCCATTAACAAGACTGGAAGACATCCTAGACATGCTAGGACGAGCCAAATATGTACTTTTCAACCTTGGATATGACAAGCTCTTTCCATCAAATACCATTAGACAAAAATTCACGACCACTAACTGCATTTTCTACACAAGATGGTCACTACCATTTTAAACGTTTACCTTTCGGACTTAAAATTTCTTCAAACAGTTTCCAAAGAATGCTTTAAGTGGTTTAAATTCAGAAGCTTTCCTCTATGTAGATGACATAATAGTTTTTGGATGTTCTTTGAAACATCACAACCAAAACTTGATAAAAGTATTTGAGCGGTTACAAAAATACAACTTAAAATTGAATGCGAGCAAATGTCAATTCCTAAGATCAGAAGTGGTTTATCTTGGTCATTTGATAACAGACAAAGGAATTAAGACAGACCCAGCAAAAAATCAGGCGGTTTTAAACTACCCTACACCAGCAAATACAGATGATGTGAGAAGAATTGTGGCTTTCTGCAATTATTACAGACGGTTCATTCCCGATTTTGCAGCATTGGCAAAGTGTTTAAACTCTTTATTGAAGAAAGGGACGCCTTTCATCTGGTCACAAGAATGCGAAAAAGCATTCAACACTTTAAAACAAAAACTACTTAACCCACCAGTTCTGCAATACCCAAATTTTGAGAAACCATTTATCTTAACTACTGACGCATCTGACTTTGCATTAGGAGCAGTACTTTCGCAAGGCGAAATTGGACACGATCTTCCAATATCGTTCGCCAGCAAGTCGTTGCAAAAACATGACATAAACAAACCGATCATTGAGAAAGAACTATTAGCTATACATTGGAGTATAAATTTTTTTAAGCCTTACCTTTATGGAAGAAAGTTTATAGTAGTCACTGACCATAGACCCTTAGTTTCACTGTTTTCCCACAAGAATCCATCATCTAAAATGACGAGAATCAGACTGGACTTATCTGATTACGATTTTGAAATTGTCTACAAACAAGGCAAGATTAATACAAATGCTGATGCGCTATCTCGTATAAAAGTCGATAGCAATATACTCAAAAGTTTAATTCCCACAAATAAAGAGAAAGAAGCAGTATTAGTAGTTACAAGGAGCAAAGCAAAACAAATTAACAAAGAAGAAAGGAGCAAAGAATTTAAGAACAATGCGAGTGAAAATAACATTGAAAATGGTACCCACCACCTGAGTCAACACCTCCAAGGAAGTGATGTATTAAAAGACACATGTCCTAATGAGTCTGGCCAACTCTATATATGGGAATGCACATCTTTTAATGACGTAAGGAAATTGGTGAAATTGAAATTCAACATTGAGAATAATAGCAAGCTTGCCATAAATATATATAATAATAAATTGCGCATAACGTGTAGCGATGACCCTTCGCGCCTAGGTGAGATATTGGAGAAGCTACATCGTTTATTAAGAAAATCAAAAATAAAGGAGCTAGCCCTTTGTGATAAAGATTTTATATTTAAAAATATCGATATAAATATGTTTAAAGAGAAATACAATGCATTGAAAGATAATAAAGCCTCGCCAATACGAATACTAATATATAAAGCTCCAATACAAATAAACAGCATGCTCAAACAATACAAACTAATTGAAGAATTCCACAACTCAAGCACATCAGGACATATGGGAATTAGAAAAACGATTTCAAAACTAAAACAAAGATATATTTGGAAAGGGATGAGAAAAATAATTAAAGAATTTATAAATAGCTGTGAAAAATGCAACAAAAACAAGACCACACAACACATTAAAGAAGGTTTAGTATTGACAAACACACCAGCGACAAGTTTTGAGAAAATATCAATTGACACTGTAGGTCCTTTAAGAATATCAAACGGATATAGATATGTTTTAACGATGCAATGTGAGCTAAGAAAATTTGTAGTCGCTCACCCAATTGCAATCAAAGACGCCAAGACAGTCGCATCAACCCTTGTCGAACAATTAATACTCAAGTACGGTTGTTTCAAAACACTTATGTCCAATCGTGGGAAAGAATTTACAAACGAGCTAATGTCAAGTGTTTGTAAATTACTAGACACTCGTCAAATTTTTTCAACACCTTATCATCACCAAACAATCGGTGCTCTTGAAAGAAACCATAGAGTTCTAAATCAATACATACTTTCCTTCACAGACGATTATGAATGGGACAAATGGATACCCTATTACACTTTTGCTTACAATACAACACCCCACGTTGACACAGACTATTCCGTTTGAGCTAGTCTTTGGAAAATTGCCGTCACTACCAAGTGATACACTTAGACAAACAAACAAAATTTATGACTTAGACAATTACGCTAATGAATTGAAACTAAGATTAAGAACATCAATAAGTAAAGCTAAAGAAATAATAAACAAAGTTAAGGATAAGAGAAAAATAGATTACGATAAAAATATGAGGCCTCAATCATTAGAAATAGGAGATTTAGTTTCTGTAAGAGTAGAAAATAAGAAAAAACTACAGAGCCCATATGAAGGACCATTTAGAATTATTGATAGAAAAGGAGTAAACTCGGTTGAAGAAATAAACGGCAAACCAAAAGAACTCCACAACAACTTATTATAGAAATACAAAAACTAGCTAAAAAAAAAAAAAAAAAAAAAAAAAAATGTTTACAAAATATAAGAATACATAAGAAGAATAGATAATTAGATAAACATAAAAATAAACTTATCAATTGTATATCCAAATATTTCACTAAATTAATATTATTATATAATAAACTTATACACGCTAAAGACATTTATTTAAATATATTAAAATCAAATAGATTTGTGGCGTCCGTGGCGTAGTTGGTTAAAGTGCGTGGCCGCTATGTCAAAGAACCTGGAGACCAAGGTTCGAACCCCAGCAGCGACAGAAAAATTATTTGAATTAAAATAATTTTTCTGTACGGCCGCCACCTCTCTGCAGACAATGGCAAACCTCAGAGAGTAATCAAAATGCCACGTAAAGCTTCTTGAGAACGAGAACATTCCGTTCATTGCCGTTCGGAGTCGGCGTTAAGCATGTAGGTCCGGTTCTCGGTCAATTGTGTACAAACTTAATAACACGCACAACACAATTGATCATAAGAAGCTAGGTCAAAGTCCTTTCAAGGGCTGAAATGGCCAGTTATTTATTTTTTTTTATTTATAAAATCAAATAGAATTATATAGAAAAACAAATATTTTGCATATACATATATACATATAATTCAAACATGTAATTTAAATAAACCATAAATAAATATAGAAAAATAATTTAAGCTTTATAAATATGTAAAATATTCTTAAAATCCTCAATTCTTTAAAATCCTTTCAAGAAATAATTTTTCGCTTAAGGGTAAGGGTGTAGTGTCATAGCACAGCCAGCTTACGGTACGTTACATATTTGGGTACAAAATATATTTTCTTTGTTTTTCTTTCATTCATTCTTTCGATCGTGTGCCAACGCTTATCGAGTGTCATTAGGTCACTGTGTTTTTGCGTCACAGCCAATTGTAAGGAAATGCGCTCACTGGTGTTCGCTAACCCTATTAGCTGCACAAGTGCAAGCGCAGCAAAAATTCCAAGCTGAGGAATCAAAGAGCAAGTGAGAGAAGAACATAATTGAACTAAGAAACAATATGAGAATAAATTAATGGGAAGGAGTTTAAAAGGGCTTACACATCGGCGAATCTGTTCGTCACACGGCGGCCATGTTCACACAAGTTCGCTAGTTAAGAAGCGATGTTCGACAGTTTGTCACACGGTTGGCCGTGTTTACAAAAATTTTTGATTTTCTCTGTCGAACAAGGGATGCTGCAGAAAATGATGACAGACAACAACAAAAATCAATGGCTTGTGTGACGAACAGGTTCGTTCAATTTGAACGCTAGCTTTTTCACACACGTTCGCGCCGCCATATTGTTCGACGAACAGATTCGCCGATGTGTAAGCCCTTTTAGAATATCTAAATAGAATTAATACTGGTATTTTTATTATAAATATTGAAGATCTTTGAAATAAAGAGGAGAATGAAACTTGACTTAAAACATCTAAGTTCTTTTTATTGTCAAACAGTACGGCAAAATTGGCCATCTAAACTTTTAATCTTTGGCATTTTTAGGAACACCAGCAAAAACTCATTACATTAATTTTGACTACTTTTATGCCTTTTAATTAAAGATATATAAGTATTTATATAAAGAATTTATTATATAAAGAATATTATGTAAATAATTTGATTATATAAAGTGCTAATAAAATAACAAAGTAAAACAAAATTCTTTTACGTTAAGTTTTCAATATTTTTTCTTTCTTTTTTGTTTTTCCTACGTTATTAACTACCATTTCAACAAATTTTCTACTCTACCCAAATAAACATTGGATTCGCAAAAAAAAAATATCATGCGTCGGCCAATCAGAGCGAACGAAGAAATCTTCGTTCGTTCGTGCTAGAAAAGTGTTTACACTGCGCGAATGGCCCTCGCGAGCATTTTGTGAAAAACCAATGTTCCGAAGCTTGGTTCGAACCAAGCTGCTTACACTGCCTGAACGATCGAAGAATTCTTCGATCGTTCGTTCAGTGGAATCGCTCGGAAAGGAAGGGATGGAAATAAAATTGTACTAGCACGAAAAGATTAGTACTTCGTATGTAAATAATAAAAACGTATCCAAAATGGTACAGAGTACGTACTTGTGCAACCTTGATATAAGACAAACCTGTTCCTACAAGTGAAGTTATTTCTTCTATCAAACAAAATAGCATCAAGTTGAGAGAGAAATTAAACGTTTTTCATTCATTGTTAACTAAGGATAAAAACGGAAACTGCACTTCATAGCAAAAATTTTCTCGTATGGTTTCGGAATAATTGTAAAATTTAACACTAAATATATAGAACACAATTTTATAAAGATCCGCAATTATTTGCATTGTGTTACCAACATTTTTGTGCAATATTATTATTTCTTATGTTAAGTGTCTGAGTGTTTTAAAGATATAATAAATTGTGTATTTTATCAGTAAGGTTAAAAGTTTTTCTGAAAAATTGAGATTTTCTGAAGAATTGAGATTTTCTGAAGAATTGAGATTTTCTGAAATCGGTTAAAATATTCTAGATTTGTTTTTGGAGATTTTCATAAATGTGTTACTGGAAATGATTTGTAAACAGGAAGTTGTGTCATGGTTTAAGGATCTAGAAAGTTACAAAAGAATCGACATGATGTGCACTTTACTTAATATGTGTCTTCCGTTTGAATTGAGATTTTTGGGTACTTGTTTGGAAGAGTTGGGGCGTAGAGACTCGCAGGAACTTCGTGGCATTGAGTTGAGAGTTAATAATCCCCAGGATCTTTCTGCTGACATGTTGGCTTGCCAGAAAGGAGAACCTACGGACAAAAAAATACGGAGAAAGATGGCTTTGTATCTTGCTTTAATTCGGGCTTGCAATCGTTCTTGCGTAACAGAGATTTTTCGGACATTAGATGATTGGGGAAAGCTCAACTTTTACAAAATGAACGATTTGGATACGCTACAAGAATTACTGCTTGTATACACTATGGCGGCGAACCATCCGGTATTTTCTTTCGAACAGCATATGAAGTGTTCAGAAATATTCGAAAAAATAAAAGCAAATATAGTTTTTGAGGATGAGCAACACAAAAGACAGGTGCTATTACAGTCCTTTGCGGAACAAAATTTCATACCCTTCTCAAATCCTCAAGATCTAAGGCACCACATTACTCCAACTCAACAGGAAATAATGTCCCAGCAGCATACCATCAATGCCACACCCCTTTCTAGCCAACAACAACAAATTCAGACAACTCCTTTGGCAGTTTTGTCGCAGGGATCTGCTCCAATTTCGTTTCCATATACACATCGTTCTAAGGTAAAATAAAAATTATAAGAATTTAAGTATGCATGTTAAATATTAAAAAGGAATTTACGAGCTAATGTACTAGGCTAGGGGTGGGCAAAGTTGCCCGTACGTGTATTTTGGTTGCCCGCTGCTTGCTTCACGGGCGACAGCATTTGCTTCATAAATTCGAAGGTAATAGCTAATTCACAATACTGCGTTAGGTCGGTCGGCCTTTGACCGTACTTTATATCGACGTTGTAAAAACTTTACGATATGAGCTGTCAGAACGCACGACCTTCTAATTTTACTTCTTGAATGTTGCTTGGGTCGTGCGTCTGTCAATAAGATCAACTTAGGTGATGCCAATGCAAGCAGTCACATGAGAAATTCCACAAAAGGTCTCTTTTCCCTACATCAAGGAATTTAAAATGGAAGTAGATTTTATTTGATTTAATAAAAAAAAAAAATTAAAAAGAGTGTTAAAAAATCAGTTGCACTAAAATGTATGTCCCGAAAAGCAATTTTAATAAAAAACATGCATTACTAAACAAAAATCTGAAAGATAACTTATGCTCTTTTTTAATGTTATTTGTACAGAAAATAGATGTAAATAATTTTTTAAAAGGTGTGACAGCATATTTACCTAAATCTTAGGTTTTTAAGGAAGGTTGTGAAATAACGGATATAGATTTTGAGTGAAACTTTTTTTATTTCTTCACATTTTCATTAAATTTTTTTCATTTTTTTTGTGAACTGTTTTCCGCGAGACAGGCGTAACTTCTTCGCTAAAAAAACAATTTGTGCACGATTGCACGGTAACTATTGTACCGATTTACTTAAAACTTTCTGAGCAGCTCCAAAAATATATTAAAGAGGGATGATTTCGATTTTTTTTAAAGTTCTTAAAAATCTGTTACAGCTATTTTTGTCCTGATATTAAAGCCCTTTTTTAATTTTTACTTTGCGCAGCCGCCATTTTGTTTCTAATTAATTTTTTTGAAAAAACTCGAAATCATCCCGAAATTATATGTTTCAACTCTTACCAAAATTTTGTTTTTTTCAGATTATTCAAAGTCAAGATATTCTGAACAGAAAATTATGACTTTTTCTTTCAGGGACGCAGTTACGACTCTGTCACGCGGAAATGAAGTCACAAAAAATAAAAAATTTTTTTATAAATCTAACAAAAATGTAAAAAAATAAAACAAGTTTCACTCAAATGCCTCTATCCGTTCTTTCACAATCCTTCCTTAAAAATCAGCTAAAATTTCGACAGAATTAGGTAAAACCTCCCTTAAGACTTTTTGAGTTCAATTCCGGGAAAATTGCACGTCGTTCTTAAGTGGTTTAGGCGCAAAATGCGAATAAAGTAGGCATTACAGGAATTGAAATGGTAAGTGTATATGTCAATTGTGTGAATTTTTATAACAATTTTTCGACTGCGGCCATTTTTTTTATTCACAGCATATAAATAAAAAAAAATAAATAACTGGCCATTTCAGCCCTTGAAAGGACTTTGACCTAGCTTCTTATGATCAATTGTGTTGTGCGTGTTATTAAGTTTGTACACAATTGACCGAGAACCGGACCTAGATGCTTAACGCCGACTCCGAACGGCGATGAACGGAATGTTCTCGTTCTCAAGAAGCTTTACATGGCATTTTGATTACTCTCTGAGGTTTGCCATTGTCTGCAGAGAGGTGGCGGCCATACAGAAAAATTATTTTAATTCAAATAATTTTCTGTCGCTGCTGGGGTTCGAACCTGGGTCTCCAGGTTCTTTTGACATAGCGGCCACGCACTTTAACCAACTACGCCACGGACGCCACAACAGCATATATCAAACATTAAAAGTTTGAAGAAACAAACTCGCGATTAACATAAATACTTACCATTCGAACTCCTGTAATGCCTACTTATATATTACTTATATTAATTTTATCTTTATATCATACTTGCGTTTTGGTGGTTTTGTTATTTCGTAAATGCTATATCTTCAAAAATAATGTATTCATTAATTTTGATGGTTAATAGCTCATTGAAAAGGTAACAGCACAACTTTTTTATATCCATAATACTTAGTTTTGTAAAAAAATTAAAAGAAAATAAAAATTTTTCAGGCCCTTTTTTAAAAATTCCGATACATACAACTTCTAAAACACTTGAGAGTGGACTTACAGACCTATTCTGGTGAGTTTACAAGGCTCACCACATTGACAGTTGTAAATATATTTACAATTGTAAATATTTCGTATTCTAATAGACATTCAAAAGCTCTTTTCTTTACAATGTTGTCAATGCCAAAAGAGCAGCTGACAGTTCATTTTCAGCAGGAAAAAAGTTATAAGTGAAAATTTAGGCCGCAGAATGGAAAATTTTTTGTTGGTGTTATTAGCAGAAATGGCTGAACAGGAAAAAAGACTGGAATGGCGACGGAAGTTAAAGCAACTTCGGGACTACAGCGATCCGTTTTCTTCCAGTGAAGAAGTTTTCTTAAAAAACTTCAGGTTGACGAGGTCGCTATGCCGCAAGCTTATTGAAGACTTGCAGCCGCACGATAAGCAGAACACAACTCTGCCACTTCAAATTAGAGTTCTTACCGCATTAAACTTTTTCGGCCACGGTTCCTACCATCAATGCGTCGGTAACAACTGGGTCCTGCCAATGAGCCAGCCTTCAGTGTCACGAACTTTGCATGAAGTGGCAACATTAATAATCGAAGTAAAAGGTGGCGTTGTTAAATTTCCACAAACTGCAGAAGAGATATCGGCAATCAAAACAGGGTAATACAACTTTAATTCATTGTATAGCTTATGACCAACAGTTATTTATTTTAGATTTCACCGGAGCTTTGGTATAAAGGGAACAATTGGTGCAATTGATTGTACGCATGTAGCAATCGTATCGCCATCTGTAAATGACTCCAGCAGACCCCTCAATATGTACATGAACAGGAAGGGTTACTACAGCATAAATGTTGAAGCAGTAAGTCTTTTATTTTTTAATTTTTCAATCCTTTACTGTAATATACCCTTATGCTAGACATGCGACCATCAACTTTTATTCACTTCAGTGAATGCCAAATTTCCTGGAGCATGCCACGATTCAGGCATATGGACGACTTCGCTCATAAGAACTCAACTGATGAGAACTTACAACGCGCAATATGATTCATGGCTATTGGGAGATCAGGGTTACCCACTGGAGCCGTGGCTTCTAACGCCACTTGCAGAGCCACAAGGAGCAAAGGAGCTCAAGTTTAACAAGCTCCACGCCAAAAGCCGTAACACCATTGAAAGGGCTTTTAGGGTTCTAAAGTCACGGTTCAGGTGCTTATCGAAGCAACGTGTTCTGTACTACAGTCATGAACGAGCAGCAAATATTATTTATGCTTGTGTAATTTTACATTGATCATAAGATCATAAGAAGCTAGGTCAAAGTCCTTTCAAGGGCTGAAATGGCCAGTTATATATATATATATATATAATTTTACATAATATTATGTTGACCAGCGGTATCCAAACAGATAGTGACTACGTAGAGGATCCTCTATTTGAACCTGCCGATGGCAGCGCTATCACTAGCACTCAATACTTAAGGGAAGGCGAAAGAATTCGTAGTAGATATATTTCTACTCTTTAATATTTCTATTCATATATATTAATAACTGATCTCAATTCTCAACAATGATCTCAACAATTTTTTCAGCCCTACAACAAACTTAAATTATTGCAACATCTTTTATTCTCTATATCTCTATCTTCTCTATATATATATCTATGTATATATATAAAAAAGGAACTTATGTTTGTAAGGCCGCAACAGACTCCTAAACTACTTATCCGATTAGCATGAAAATTTGTGTATAGAAGTTTTTTGGCACGGTGCGTGTTTGTGGGATATCAATTTTGATCCATCTTGAACACCAGAGGGCACTGTAGTACAAATTTTTTACAAAACTTCCTAAAACTCACAAACCGCTTATGCGATTAGAATGAAAATTGGTATACAGTGGGTTTCATGTACGTTGAATGTTTTGCTGCTATCTTTTTTGACCTATCTTGAACACTAGAGGGCGCTATAGTACAAATTTTTTGCAAAACCACCTAAAACTCCCAAACCGCTCATTCGATTAGAATGAAAATTGGTATATAGTAGTTTTCAGGTACGAAGAGTTTTTTAGCACTATCTTCTTTGAACCACCTTGGACACCAGATGGTGCTGTAGTACAAATTTTTTAAAAAATCGCATATTTTTAGTTGTTTTCTTAGGTTACATGTGCAAATATTTACAAATTAAATATTTACAAACATCGTTGTTCAAAAATAAGAAAAAAACAATCAGAAATTTCATTTTGCGACTTTCGAGTCAAATATCTCCGCTGCCTTTGTATACATTTTGTGAAATTTTTTTTTTGTCTTAAAGCTTCATCAAAGTACTATGAAAATCTTATTGCAAAAATACCGTTAGTTTAGTATGTATATTTTAAATATTTTTTTCAAAAAAGGTCTGAAATTTTGGAGTTTTCCTCACAAAAAGGCTCAAAATTTGTTTTTGTTGTAAAAATAATTTAAACTCAAATTCGCAAATTTTCAACTCTATATAAAAGTTATAACATTTATAAGCAAAAATTATTTCAATTTTACGCAAAAATTAAAAACCATTTTTGTGATTCAAAAAGCAAGGCCAACTCCTTGATTTTTTCGAACAAATTTTTTTTTTCCAATATTGTGTTTTTAAATTTTTAAAAAAATATACAAGCTAAAAAATTAATTTTTTATTTCTTAAATTATCTTAGTATCTCTTGCCAATCAAAAGTTATAGCCAATAATGTTCATCCAAAATATATATACAAAAAGCAAAACGCTGTCTGTGTGATGGTTGGAAACTTCAAAATTACTGAGCCGATAGAGCTGAAATTTTGGCAGTACATTTTTTCAAGTACGAGATGGCTTAAATTTCTGTCACACCCCCTTTTACCGCCCACAAATCAATAAAAATGCTATATTTCCTACGGTTTTCGTCGATTTGGCTACATTTTGGTAATTTAGTCTGTATGCTTACTGTCGGTAACTGTACTAAAACAGGCTAATGTCCATCTACTAGAAATCTGGGATGAGCATTATATAAGAGGGTGTGGCTCCGCCCACACAATTAAAATTTGTATTATCGAATAGCTTTGAAAGTAAAAGTAGCAATACTTACATACAAACTCAAAATGGAGTTACTATTTGGTGATCTCCTGCTACTGGAAAACTGTAACGGGCAATGGAAAATAACAGTGGTGTCAAACTATGAGTCTAAGAAAAGTTTTGAATACATCTATTATGTTACAATATAGTTGCAGGGTGCAGCAACGCGCGCCGGGAAAAGCTAGTATATATATATATTTCGTCTCTATATATTTATAAATCCATCCAATCTAAGATTTATCTATCTATCAATCTATCTATCTATCTATCTATCTATCTATCTATCTATCTATCTATCTATCTATAACTGCGTGAAGTTAAATTCGTAAATCCGAAGATAACTTAGCAAAGACACAAACCAATAATTCTTCTCTGTATAAAGTTAAATTCGTACTTTTTTGCTAAGTACGAATTTAACTTTTGATACGAATTTAACTAACGAAACAACGAAGTTAAATTCGTATTTCTACGCAAAGTACGAATTTAACTTTGGGTACGAATTTAACTTCATTTGTACTGAAATCACTTTGACATCGACTTTTAAACAAAAAAAAGTTGACAAATTTATGAAAAATTCTAAAAAATATTTTTAAATGCAAACAAAAGCAAATAAGTAATTTAATTTAAGAATTTTGCCGTTTGGAAATTTTTGAAAAGCAATAATAATAGGTTCATGGTTTAATACTTTTCAAAATTTTCCAATGGCCAAAATCTTAACTATGCCACAAAGAGTCATATATCGTTGGAAAGGTGCATCAATTACCTGTCCATTGGTATGCATTATTTAAGAATTGTGCGTTTCAGTTTTGAGAATTTTGTCATTGAAAAGTAGTACCATGAACGTAACATTTGCTACTATTCAAAAATTTCCAATGGCCAAAATCCTAACTGTGCCACAAAGAGTCATATGTCGTTGGGAAGGTGCATCAATTACCTGTCCATTGGTGTTCATTATTTAAGAATTGTGCGTTTCAGTTTTGAGAATTTTGTCATTGAAAAGTAGTGTATCATGAACCTAACATTTCATTTGCTACTTTTCGAAAATTTCCAATGGCCAAAATCCTAACTGTGCCACAAAGAGTCATATATCGTTGGAAAGGTGCATCAATTACCTGTCCATTGGTATTTTCTTAAATAATGCATACCAATGGACAGGTAATTGATGCACCTTTCCAACGATATATGACTCTTTGTGGCACAGTTAGGATTTTGGCCATTGGAAATTTTCGAAAAGTACCTTTCATAGTAGCAAATGTTAGGTTCATGGTACTACTTTTCAATGACAAAATTCTCAAAACTGAAACGCACAATTCTTAAATAATGCATACCAATGGACAGGTAATTGATGCACCTTTCCAACGACATATGACTCTTTGTGGCACAGTTAGGATTTTGGCCATTGGAAATTTTCGAAAAGTAGCAAATGAAATGTTAGGTTCATGATACACTACTTTTCAATGACAAAATTCTCAAAACTGAAACGCACAATTCTTAAATAATGCATACCAATGGACAGGTAACTGATGCACCTTTCCAACGATATATGACTCTTTGTCGCACAGTTAGGATTTTGGCCATTGGAAATTTTCGAAAAGTACCTTTCATAGTAGCAAATGTTAGGTTCATGGTACTACTTTTCAATGACAAAATTCTCAAAACTGAAACGCACAATTCTTAAATAATGCATACCAATGGACAGGTAATTGATGCACCTTTCCAACGATATATTACTCTTTGTGGCACAGTTAGGATTTTGGCCATTGGAAATTTTCGAAAAGTACCTTTCATAGTAGAAAATCTTAGGTTCATGGTACTACTTTTCAATGACAAAATTCTCAAAACTGAAACGCACAATTCTTAAATAATGCATACCAATGGACAGGTAATTGATGCACCTTTTCAACGATATATGACTTTTTGTGGCACAGTTAGGATTTTGGCCATTGGAAATTTTCGAAAAGTACCTTTCATAGTAGCAAATGTTAGGTTCATGGTACTACTTTTCAATGACAAAATTCTCAAAACTGAAACGCACAATTCTTAAATAATGAACACCAATGGACAGGTAATTGATGCACCTTTCCAACGATATATGACTCTTTGTGGCACAGTTAGGATTTTGGCCATTGGAAATTTTCGAAAAGTAGCAAATGAAATGTTAGGTTCATGATACACTACTTTTCAATGACAAAATTCTCAAAACTGAAACGCACAATTCTTAAATAATGCATACCAATGGACAGGCAATTGATGCACCTTTCCAACGATATATGACTCTTTGTGGCACAGTTAGGATTTTGGCCATTGGAAATTTTTGAAAAGTAGTAATTCATGAACCTATTATTATTGCTTTTCAAAAATTTCCAATCGGCAAAATTCTTAAATTAAATTTCTTATTTGCATTTGTTTACATTTAAAAATATTTTTTAAAATTTTTCAACTTTTTTTTGTTTAAAAGTCGATGTCAAAGTGATTTCAGTACAAATGAAGTTAAATTCGTACCCAAAGTTAAATTCGTACTTTGCGTAGAAGTACGAATTTAACTTCGTTGTTTCGTGAATTAAATTCGTATCAAAAGTTAAATTCGTACTTTGCAAAGAAGTACGAGTTTAACTTTGTACAGAGAGGAATTATTGGTTTGTGTCTTTGCTAAGTTATCTTCGGATTTACGAATTTAACTTCACGCAGTTTCTATCTATCTATTTATCTATCTATCTATCTATCTATCTATCTATCTATCTATCTATCTATCTATCTATCTATCTATCTATCTATCTATCTATCTATCAATCTATCTATCTAACTATCTATCTATCTATCTTATCTCATTGCTATCAGTTCATCTCTATTTCTGGTTCTACCTATCTAAGATAAATCAATATTCATGCATTTAAATTCACGTTACTCATGTACTACAAAAAATATATGTACATAATATATAACTTACAAATATATAGGCATTAATAAATAAAAACATTTTTTGTTACACTTTTAACCGAGTTTATCATTTAATAAATTAATCGCCTCAGTCAATTTGTTTGTGGCTTCAATGTTCTGCTTTATAAGCTGCATAATTTTCTCATCGCGCTTTTCACGTCATTCTATATCGCGCTTAGCTTCTACATACATTTCCTCGAGCGTAGTTTTCTTCTGGCGAGGTGAGATCTGCTGACGAGGACAGCGCGATGCGATTGGTTCCGACGGACATTGTGATGAGCTTTGCGGCAGAACATCTACATTTAACTCTCGCAGTGCTGGCCGACTAGGAGATTCCTGTTTTTAATAAAATATTTAAACTAAAATTTTACAAAAATAACTACAATTATGCCAAAAATACTAACCGGCTCCAAAACATCTACATCGCTTGCTATTGTCCGCAGTCCCAATACACCAACATTCGCAATGCCATCTACAGCTGCTGTTCCGAACGTTTGCAGTGCCAGCTGCTCAAATTCACTAAGCACTGCTGCACTGTTCGGTCCTCCACCAGTCATCCGAAGCTCAAATTTTCTCTTCCGAGCTCTGGACCGCAGTTGACTCTTCCAAACTCCAAGCGTCTATATAAAAATTAAAAAATTGTATATGTTTATGCAAAATTTGTTCCCAAGCTTACTTCTTTCCACTTGGCCGCTGTCCGAGTTGGACCTCTCATGCCGTTAAGGTTATCCGCACACTCCTGCCAAAGATCTTGTACTGCATGCGGCGACTGTGGGCAGTTTTTTCCGGCTTGCAGCACAGGATGAGTTTGGCAGAACCGAACGTAAAAGTCCAACTGCTGCTGCGTTGTCCGCTCGTATTTTGCTCGTCTAAAAAATAATTCATAGTTATATTAACCACTTATACATCTAAAATAACTATAAAACTTACTTCTTTTGTGTTTCGTCCATATTTCAAGGCAAAAATAATAATTCAATTAATAAACAAAACAAAGTGTTGCAACGTTAAGTAAAGTTGAAAAATTTTTATAGTGGGGGATAATTTTGGTACAAAATGCGGTTATGTTACAATTTTATTGGTTACAATTTACAATTTTCATATTTGAGACGAATCAGTGGTGATAAATTTAAAATGCTATAAACATAATTCAGTCAGAATGGATATTTTCTTTAAAAATTTTGAATATAAAAATTTATATTAATATATTGGGGACATTTTTTTGACGACAGTGCAACACTAAACAGCTGTTTGCTGGCAATATGCTTTTCACCTTTTTGTGGTGAATAAATAAAGCTTTGCATTTGTAAAGTGTTTGCCTGAATAGGTTTTACAAGTCAGGTTTACAAAATTTTGAAAAATTATTTCTTGTAAATTGACAGCAAGAATAGGTCTGTTAGAATGTCTTAATGCATATATTCCACAAATAAAAAATGTAAAATTTGATTTTTCGTTCCTCTTCAACTATGCCAAAAATAGTTACAGTGTACACGATTTCGAAATAAATTCAATCAATCATATACATAGATACATAAAACAATTTAGTTATAACATAAATAATAAAAATTTAATAATTCTTGCATACAATTTTCAAAGAGCTTTTAAAAATATAGACTGCAAGTTGGAATCCAAATGCGATTTGTATATTGAAAAAAAAAATAGCTAATTGTATGACCAATTAAAGTTTTACTTAAAATACATAAATAAAAAGTTCTTCCAGTTTTTTTCATTTGTTTACTTATTATAAATAATCACAGAAAAATAATTTAGCTATGTAAAATAATATAAAATTCATCAAAACTTGCATTTCTTTACTTTAATAACGTAAATCACATAATTTGTAACTGTAACATGAGATAATGAGATAAAATAAAAGATTTCATTTGATTTCATCAATGAAAATTAATTTAGCAATATTATATAATATAAAATTCATCAAAAATTGTATTCAATTACTCTTATACCATAAATCAAATAATTTATAAACTGTGTCATGGGCTAATATAACAAATCCCATAAAACTCAAAAACACCCACATATTAAGCTATCTCAAAGTAAATGCAACCCTTCCATAGCACAAAATGTTAAATCTCAAAGAAAATGCAACCCTTCATAACACGAAATGTCAAACGCACGACCGAGTGGACATTTTCGCTACTCATCTCGTTATATCGTACTTTGACCGTACTTTACCCCTTCGTATGATATTTACGATCAAAGTACGAGCAAAGTTTGAGGTTGAATTGTGAATTGCTGCATAAGAACACGTGAGTTTCTACTCTAGCTGTCAAAGGCCGACCGACCTAACGTAGTATTGTGAATTAGCTATAAAGGAAACGAGTGACATGCACAAATATAATGAGATAGAGCGTAAGAAGAGCGTAATATAGATAGTGATATGATACTTGTGCTCATTGCGCTCAGAGCAGTTCATAATCAATGTTGCATGCCATTTATCCAAAAAAAAAGGGCGTTTTATAATTTTACTATTTAACATTTTGAATTTAATTGAATTCAATCACGTTGAATTCAATCATATTTCGATAACGTCTTGTGTCCTAAACTTGCTTAAGTAGTTACGCTCAAAATAAAAGTATAAATTTATTATGTGATTCAGTTCTAACAAAATATTAGTAAAAAATATGTTAGGAGGCAGATGTAGAATTGTAATGGTTGCATGCTCTTGCAAAACAATTATAAATATGCCAAGAAGTTGTTTTTGCAAAGCGATTTTATAGCTGCTGGTAGTAATTTAAAGAAAAAAAAACACAGGTGCGTCACTGGACACACGAGAGAAGCGAAGCATTTTCGCAATTTCAAAGATTTAAGAATTTAATGCCTTTTTTCGATTAAAATAATTTTTGAATTTAAAACTTTAAAATAACAAAGTTTTTCGTTTTTGTATGGGAGCACCCGTAAGGAGAGGTCGGAGGGGATAGGTCCTCAAGGGAAAAATGTTCCCTTTGCAAAAATAATGGGGGTTGATAATACATATTAACCCTCTCCGGCCCTCCTGTTCAGTTGTAGGGAATAAATATACAAAAATCATTAAATTTGTTTAAAGCGTAACGACATCTAGTAGTAAGTAGAAGCAACATTTGTGTTTTTTAGAACTCTTGTTTGTATAGCCAATACACAATCTATAGTGGTTATTGTGTATTGGCTAATGGTTATTCTAGGAGATGAAGAAATTTGTTTGTAGCGTAACGACATCTAATAGTAAGTAGAAGCAACATTTGTGTTTTTTAGTACTCTTGTTTGTATAGCCAATACACAATCTATAGTGGTTATTGTGTATTGGCTAATGGTTATTGTAGGAGATAAAGGCTTGTAGCCAATACAATTCCTATAAGTAGATTATTTTGATCTACTGCAACATAGCTTTAGTTAATTCTTGATATTGAATCAGCAATATTTACCATCCAAGGGTTTTGGTTCGATGGCTTAAGCTTAAAACTATCAGCCAACGGGCATGAGTTCAATTCCTGCAGCGGGCAAGAAATTATTTTTAATTTAACATTTTCTGGTTCAATTGATGAAAGCAAAAAACAATATCAATTCTAAGAAAAAAGGTGTCGGAAAAAAGTGTCGTTTTTTCTGATTTCACTCTAGCAAATCGCAGAACGAGGCGTAAAAAGCTTCGCTTCAAAAACTCCCTTTTAATAAGCAATCCTCTTAATATATTGATATGCAACACTTACTTTTCACAACAGCATGCTCTCGCTCTTACGGTTTCTATTTATAAAGCACACTGAAAACAAAGTAGTGCTAAAGTGGTTTATGTGGAAATTTTATAGATATTTGAAATTTTTTCTTTGCTCTTATTTATACTGCGAAATGAAATAAATGTGTAGTGGACGGATTATAAAAATTAAACACAGTGACAGATGGTTAAAGTGAAATACAGATAAGCAAACGGACATGTAAAAAGCTGAAAACAATCCATTTTAAATTTTTTAGTTTGTATATCTCGGCTAAAATTGCACAAAATTTTATTATGGGGCGGCGATGGGTTCATGGAAAAATGATAAATGAAAATAAAAAATAACAAAAAATTTCATAGAATGTTAGATTTGATTTTTTGAAACAACCCAACAAACAAATTGATTCACTAATGTTATCGCTAACGAATCGCATTCTCGTACATTTTATTCATTCGCAATTATTAGAAGCGATTCACTTATAATATCGCGAGCGGGAGAAATTCCTCCTTCGTTAACGAATCGTCAAATCCGAAAAAAGGAATTCGTTAACGAGTCCCCAAAAATATAAAAAGCAATTCGTTAACGAGTCTCCAAAACTAAAAAAAGCAATTCGATAACGAATCTTATCTTATCTTATCTTAATGACAGAAATTTTGAATAAAAATTTTGGTATGGACCAGAGCTTTCAAATGATATAAGTTTCATTCGAATGTGTTGTTTAAAAAAGGGGTAAAAAGGGAGGCGGTTTAAGGTTTGCGCATTAATATAAAAGGTAACAATCACAAATTTTAAAATAAGAAAGATATATTATATATCGGAAATAATTGGGGACATAAGAATTCGTTCACAAATCGTAAAATAAAGCTTAAGTCAATCGGAAACGAATCGCTAAAAATAAAAGTAGTGATTCGTAAATGAATTGCTAAAAATGAGAGAAGCCATTTGCTAACGAATCGCTAAAATGTAAAGACTTGATTCGCTAACGAACCACAAAAATGTTGATAGGCGATTCGATAGCAAATCGATGCTAAAAGCGTCCTCAATGGAATTTAATAAAGTCATGATTTCAATCGGTGCTTTCTTTAAGCATCAAGCCAATCTCTGATGCAGTAGGAACGAAACTATTCGAAAACAATTAAAACAGCGATTCATAAGTGATTCGTTAACGAATCACCACTCGCCACAATGTTTGTTGGGAAAGAAATTGTTATAGATCTTGAATGATTTAAACATTTATATTTATTTGAAAAAAAAATTTATGAACAAAAAACTACTGCAATAAAAAAATTATACAGTTTGATGCAGAAGCATCAAAAAATTTGCATGCATGAAATTTTGTACAGTGTACAGTGTTTCGTCATCTATTCAAGCAACAGGCCAGCGCAGATATTGCCTGCTTGACGTTCGCTTGCACGGGCAAGAATTGTGCCCACCCCTATACTAGGCAATGTAGGAATAAAAAAAGCTGCGTTCGATTCGCCAGTGCTCAACTCAATTACGAAAAAAACGGCTACTCACTTAGCTGTTACTTACTGAATAGTTGGCAACACTTGTTTTGACAGACCACAAGAAGTCTGTCAATAAATTAAATTGAAAACAATGAAACTGTTTAAGGGGGGAGATACCCTTAGGCGGAGTGAAATTAGTTTTGTTTAATAATTTTTTTTCAAGTTGATAATATAATTGGATAGTTTTTTTATTTTCCTATATTTTTAGTAAATGGTGGGTCTACAGAGTATCTCCTGTAGCTGCCAAAATTTTCCCACTTATATGATCAAAAGAGGTTTTTTTCTTCGAGTACTGATATTTTGAAGGGAAGGATAAACCTGTAATATAATAAAAAAAATTAAAAATTAAAATTTATATCGGCTGTTTAATCGAAGGTCCAGATTCGACTATTTTTTCAACAGTTTTGACTCCAAAAAAATTATTTATTCTCACGATATCTTTCAACTTGTAGGTATATCCTTCCGGAAGGTACATCCGAGCTGTACGAGCTGCTTTTGTCTTGGAGAGACTCTTTCGGTTTTTGTCTTGGAGAGACTCTTTCGGTTCTGCTTCGTTACACGTGCCTTATCGATATTTTCGGCGAAATTTTGCAATAGGTGCCAATAATTATACCCAGTTCGTTCAAAAGCTTCAGAATGGAGGTGCCACTATGCAATTTCAAGCCAATATAAATGACTTAAAACTTGTTTTAAAGAAAAATTCGAAGAAACATTTGAAATTATTCCGAAACTATGAGGTATATCCCCCCTTAAAGGAGAATAATTTTGTTTTTCTACTCACATCATATTTTGACAGAATCCATTACATTTTACGTATTCCGTACACAAACCAACTAAAAAATAAGAACTTGGCAACGAAACTTTACTCAACTCAACTGATAATTGACCTACTCTATACTCAACTAGCTGTAGTCTTTGTTATTGTTTTCACATACAAATTTTGAAATAAGCGACATGAATTGAGTATAGGCTGGCGAATCGAACGCAGCTAAAATAAAATTAGTCTTAAAGGCTAGACAACGCAGCTGAAAATAATGAGCTGAAACTTCTTAATTGCACTATTATAAACAAAGCCACTGTTTTTGTAGTAACTAATTCAATCTTTACTAATGCAAAATTAATTAACACGTTCGCGGACTTGAATGCTATAGCATTCATTTTCATAGTGATGCAAAATGACGTGAATGCTATAGCATTTAAATTTTAGAGCCATTTTTTATTCATTTAATTTTAAACAACCTTAAGTTTTTGTAATTAATATATATTTCAAAGTTATGACCAATTGATTCATTAGGTACTTTCACAATATTTTATCTTTCTCCGTGTATTTACAAACTGAGTAAACTAGAAGTGAGAAAGTTTGGGCCATCTAGTGGTTTCTTTTTAAATCATAAGTTATTTTTACACTGATATCTGTTTCCCGCTCGAAATCTTGACATAAAGTCAGTATCATACCTCCGCGGAAAGAAATGAGTCGCTTGAGGCGTAAACAATGTTGGGAAAAGCCATAATACATGGAAACAGTTTAATTTTGTTTATGTTATTGCATTTAAAAAAAAAAGTTGTGTATGGCTCAAAGAGAGATGACTCTTCTATCATTACATATTTTTTCTAAAAATTTAAAAACACTTAAATTATAGATTAAATTTATTAATTTTTTATATGTAGACGAATAAAGATCTACTGTTAAATAAAAAATGTAATGAAAATTCAATAAACCTTTTTTCTCATGTATTCTATGAATGAATGCTATAGCATTCACGTCACCCTAGTTGAAAAATATCTATATCGTTGTGGATGCTATGTCATTCATTGCAAATAAGGGTTAAAATACCATAGTTTAATTACTCTTATAGCATCTTGCTGTAAAACGAAGCCTTCGGCTGATATTGGCTTGCTTTATTTATTCTTTGCTTCATCGTGTACTATTACGTCGCTTATGTGACTCAAATACTCGAGTATTTGATCCATCAGCTGTTTCATTTATTTTAACTTAGAAATAATAGTTGACTTTTGCAACAATCTGCAATTTGTTTTCATATATTTTGTCAAATTTGAGTAAAATTAAATTTTGACGTAGAATACGTCATTCTCGGAGGCAAGTAGGGTGATTGATTGTGATCAGGTGTCGGTATTTATATCACTTTTTGAGCCTTTGGTGGGCCTAAAGTACTGATCGTACAATGTTGATGTTAGCACTTGTTGGTCTGCTTGATCCTCAATGCGACAAAAATTCATGTTAGAACTCTCTAACTTATATAAATTTTACAAAATTACATGAAATATAAAGCCAACATTTTTTTTTTTTTTTTTTGGATTCGCCCGGAGGTAAGAAATCTTCATAGATACGTATGACCCGCGCCATACGCATGCATGATTTACATTCTAAGAAGTTCCCGGATCAGCCGGACTGATAGAATGCACCTACGTGCTAAAACTTACCACCTGTTGGCAAATAATAGCCTCCACTAAGCACAATTGCTTGGCCTTTCAGCGGAAATTAAAATTAAATAAAATTTGAGAATTTTTTGTGTTTATGTAAACTTCATAAACATCATCGAATAAAAGCACATTCTTCATAATACGAAGCAATACAAGACAACATCCAAAGTTATTTATTAGACCATATATAACCGCATTTATAATTGTTGTCGTTCGGCTTGGGGCCACTGTCCAACCCAAGATCCTACGTGGAAAAGAGATGCAACTCTCAAACACCAAACCAATACCAAACATAGCACAGATATACAAGTATATATTGTGCAGGCACAATATATTTATATATTCGGGTCACTAAAATAAGGGAACACCGAGCTAAAGTTATTATTTGGATATGCATTTGGGCCAACGCAGGTAAAAACTTGTATGGAAAAGAGATAAACTCTGACACACCAAGCCAAGAGACACGGTATACATGGTCAAATAAGGAAGAACTAAAGATCTAAAATAATTTCATGAAAAAATAAAGCAACGAAACTGAATAAAACGAAAACTTAAAGTATCTATCATATTCGATGATGCTTATTTGTTAAATCGTAAAATCTACACAATTATCGCGAGTTATATTTGTTATCACAAGGAATGCGTTAAGTATTCAAATGTAATATCATTTTGCGTTTTAAGACATCCACCGAGTCAGAAAGATTTATCAAGTTCAAGTTGCCATTAAAATCACTACACATACATCGCAAAGGGTCGTTAAGGGCATAGTTAGAAGTGCAGTGACTCAACTTAAAAAGCTGGAAATGTCTGGCTCCGCTCCTGGGGATGTTGAAGTTTAATGAAGAAAGGAGGTATTGTGAGTCTATATCACCACTGAGTAATTTGTATAAAAAAGAGACATTGAGCATAATTCTTCTGCTTCTTAAGGAAGGCAGGGAAATAATTTTGAGGGGTGTTTCATAAGGGGGAAGAATAATATTGGGGTTCCAACGATAATGTAAAGTAAAAAGTAAGAATTGTTTTTGAACCGATTCTAATGCATCGATGTGGACATTGTATTGAGGGTTCCATATTACGGATGCATATTCTAGAATTGGTCTAACAAGAGAGGTATAAAGTATTTTAGTAGTGAAAGGATCGTTGAATTCTTTAGCCCATCTTTTAATGAAACCAAGGACACCTCTAGCCTTATTTACCACCAAATTAACTTGAAGATTGAAACGAAGTTTAGGATCCATAATTACACCTAAATCAAGAAAACTGTGTACAATTTCTAAATTAGTATTATTTATAGTGTAATTTATACTATTAGCAATTCGACGTGAGAATGTCATTTGCTTACATTTTTTTAAGTTTAATTTTAAAAGGTTAAAATTACACCACTCAACTAGACTGTTTAAATCCGATTGTAAGAGTTGTTGATCTTCAGGCGATTTGTAAGTTAGGAAAAGTTTCACGTCATCGGCGTACATTAAGACGTTAGAGTGTTTTATTACAGAAGGAAGGTCATTTATAAACAGTAAAAATAAAACCGGACCAAGATGACTTCCCTGCGGAACACCAGATGTGACCAAAATATTTTTTGACATAGAATTCTTATATAAAACTTTTTGAGAACGATTCGACAAGTACGAGTTAATCCAGTGTAATAGTTTGACGGGAAACCCAATTAGATGAAGCTTTTTTAGAAGAAGATAATGATTGACACAATCGAAAGCTTTGCTAAAGTCTGTATAAATAACGTCAGTCTGTCGTCCTAAAGTAAAACCTTTGATGACACGCGAAGTAAACTCCAAGAGGTTAGTTGACGTAGATTTTCCCTTTAAAAAACCATGTTGAGAGGTGGAAATGGAGGAAGATACAACGTGGGTTATTTGATCAGTTATAATTTTCTCAAATAACTTAGGAATTGCGCTTAGTTTTGCGATACCTCGGTAATTGGAAACATCAATTTTTGAGCCGGATTTATGAAGAGGTATTATATAAGATTTTCTCCATATATAGGGAAAATGACCACTGTGCAAGGATGTGTTAAAAATTTTTGATAGGGGAGAACACAAACTAATAGAACAATGTTTTAAAATGCAGCTCGGGATTTCGTCAGGACCAGTCGTAAAAGAAGATTTAACTTGTCGAAGGTAATGCATAACTATATTAGAATCTATTACGGGGGTTTCAAAAGAGTTAACTGGTGGTAGGTAAGGATATTCAAGACTCATGCTCAATGGTATATCGGAGTAGGTTGTTTTAAAGAAGTTTGCAAACATGTTGGAAACTTCGATGTCGCAAGATGCTTCTTCATGATTGAATTTCATAAGAGGTGGGAAGCTAGAGGTTTTTCGTTTTGAGTTGACAAAAGTGTAGAAAAGTTTCGGATTATCTTTGAATTGAATTTTTATTTTGGCTATATAGGCAGAGTAGCACTGTTTATTTAATAGTTGATATCTGTAACGACAAGAGGAATAGCAAGCGAAGTCTAAATTAGAGCCTGACTTTTTATATTTTTTAAATAAGCGATTTTTGGAATTTTTTAAAGACTTAAGTTCATTAGTTAACCAAGGGGGGTTTAAAGGTTTGAAATTACTATTTTTTTTTGGCACAGATAATGAGAAACATTTTTGCAATGTATCATTAAGAAACTGTACTGAAGATTCGACATCATAAAAAGAGTACGAAGACCTATTATTTAAAATTGGGGACCAGTCAATCCGCGCGAGAAGAGCATTAAGTTTAACATAGTCTGTTTTTTTAAAGTTAAAAATTTTATTATTTCGCGTATCTGGAGCTAATTTATTTTCATTTATGTTGGCAAGTAATATTGTTATTTCAAGAGTTGGATGATAATCGTCTTCAGGTAAGGAAACTGGGTTCGAACGACGGAGATTTACGGAAGTGCATCTATCTACAAATACAAGGTCAAGAGATCTATAATTTTTATTAAGAATATTATTAACCTGCTGAAGACACAGATCGGACAACTTATCTAAGAAATCATTTATCCAATCAGAGGCAGAAATAGGAGTAAGAAATGCGGAATCATCGGAAATACTCCAGGATACAGAAGGTAAGTTGAAATCACCTAATGCAATGATAGTATCCATATTTTTAATCATATTATGGACTGTTTCGATGGCACTAATATGGTTTAAGTAAATTGTTAAATCACTTTTAGGTGGAATGTAAGAGCAAGTAAGAAAAATCGTATTATTATTTACTTTAACTGTAACACAAATAAACTCCAGGTCGTTGGTACCAGGAATTGTTAATTCCTCCGAAGCAAGCGAGTTATGGACAGCTATCAGAACACCACCACCGATCTTATCATAGCGATCTTTACGAAAAATTTGGTACTTATTGCACATTATTTCAGAGTTTAAAACGTTAGAGCGAAGCCAAGTTTCAGTAAAAACTATAAAGTTATATTCAAAATCAAAACTGTTCATGAAAATATCGGAAAGCTTAGAATTGAGACCTCTAACGTTTTGATACACAAGCTCTAATTTAGACTTGTGATTTTTTAATCGTTTTTTGTATGGTACTGAGGACTATTAGAAGGACGAGGCAAGTGTACAACATTTGCAATACGCGGTTTGTTTTTGAATTCAAATTCATGAACAATTGTATTACGGGGCCAAAAGTTTACATCCACAAGAGTATTAAATAAATTTTCCGGAACAGTCAATCTAAAAGACGTAGTCAGTCTCGCATTTAAATATTTGAATTTTTGGATCGAAAGAGGCATACCACTATTTAACTTTGAATTAATAAAAAATTTTATATCATCTTCAGTTGTATCAGCAGCTAAGCGCGAGACAAAGATTGCTTTAGTTGGTGGAATTGCGATTAATGGCTTAGGAGAAATAGTAGCAGTAGTAATAGGAATCCGTTGAGCGTTAACAACTGAAGTTGCAAAAATAGGAGTTTGAACAGTAGGAGGAGCAATTGAAACAGCTTGAGCATAAGTAAGATTTGATGTTTTTGTTTGCTTAAACTTGCTACCTATTTATCGACAGTTTCCGGTTTTATCGACAAAACCATAAAATTTGTATGGGAGCCCCCCTAAGGAGTGGTCGGAGGGAATAGGTGTCAAACATATTAACCCTCTCCGGCACTCTCTTAAAGGTCATATGCTCAGGTGTACGGAATAAATAAACAAAAACCATTAAATTTGTATGGGGGCCCCCCTAAGGAGTGGTCAGAGGAAATAAGTGTTAAAGGCAAAAATGTTCCCTTTGCAAAAATAATGGAGGTCGGTAATACATATTAACCCTCTCCGGCACTCTCTTAAAGGTCATATGCTCAGGTGTATGGCATAAATATACAAAAACCATAAAATTTGTATAGGAGCCCCCCTAAGGAGTGGTCGGAGGGAATAGGTGTCAAAGGCAAAAATGCTCCTTTTGCAAAAGTAATTGGGGTCGGTAATACATATTAACCCTTTCCGGCACAAAAACCATAAAATTTGCATGGGAGCCCCCCTAAGGAGTGGTCGGAGGGAATAGGTCTCAAAAGCAAAAATATTCCTTTTGCAAAAGGAAATATTCCTTTTTCATTTTCCTTCAAGACAGCTCCGAAGCCAATTTCATTTCTCCGAACCACTGTTTAGGGCTGTCTATGCTTCAAATATGCCTTTAGCTCGATGTATTAGGGAGACAAATTCGGTACTTGCGCTCATTGATATATTTGAAAATGGCTCTAAAAAGCAACTTTAAAACCAATTATTTATGCATCTATTGGCGCGCGATGTTTTGAACACCTAGTTACATCCCCTCACTTCTACTGTATATTTTTGAATTTTTTAATCTTAATAATATTAATGATAATTTTGTATTTATTTACAATGTATTATATTTTTATTATGTAATGTATTATATTTTAATGCTATATTTTATGAAACTTTCTTAAATTTCATTTGTAGTCTGTAAGAGTTGATCTCTGTTAGATGAAATAAATAAATAAATATCAACAAAAGTAATGGGGGTCAGTCATACCTATGAACCCTTTCCGGCACTCTCTTAAAGGTCATATGCTCAGGTGTATGGAATAAATAAACAAAAATCAGCAAAAGTAATGGGGGTCGGTGATACATATTAACCCTTTCCGGCACAAACACAATAAAATTTGTATGGGAGCCCCCCTAAGGAGTGGTCGGAGGGAATAGGTGTCGAAGGCAAAAATGTTCCTTTTGCAAAAGTAATGGGGGTCGGTGATGCATGCCCTCTCCGGCACTCTTTTAAAGGTCATATGCTCAGGTGTATGGAATAAATATTTTGCTAAATATTTTTTAAAAAAGATGTCATCAAAGGCGAATTGAATAATTCTACGTCTTGTGTTACGACATAGTCGAAACTATTATTATTATTATTATTATATTATAAAAAAGCTTAGTATAAGTACACTTAGAACTAAGTTCTATTATAGTACAAAATTGATTAAGTATAACAACCAAAGGCAAGTAAAAATACTTAACTAAAAATAGTTTAATTTAATTTGGTTAAAACAACTTAATCTTAACATAGTGAAAATGAATATAAATAAAAAAATATAATAAAACAAAATTAATAATATTATGAGTTTAATAAGTGAGAGATAAAGAGAAAAAAGAAAATAAAAAAAAAAAAAAAAGATAAAAAGATATAGAGCAGTTTATTAATGAGAAATAGAGAAGAAAGAAAGAATAGATTGCCTAAAAGTTTCCCTTCCTACGATTTCTCTTAACTTTCGAGGCAAGGCATTCCATAGTCTAATGGCACTAATGAAGAACAGGCGGGAGGTACTTAGCGAATTATTCCTAGGAACAATCAGAATATGACTTCTTCTAGACAAGCAAAATTGAAGTTTATCATACAGATATACTGGGGTTTTTTTATGAATGAGCTTATGCAGGTATATGCAGTTTCTTGCATTAACATAAGCAGTTAGATCGCATCCAAGAATTGCATTTCTGAAAGTGGAGAGATGGTCAAATCTTCGTAAGCCATATACGTAACGTGTAGCATAATTATAAGCAATTTCAAGTTTTAGACGGGAGGATGAGTCGTATTTACAGTAGACTATTTCTGAGTAAGTTATCAAAGGTAAAATCAGTTGCAACACCAGCTTACGTTTTATGCCAACAGGAGTGACACAAGCAGACATTCTTAAATTACGTAGGACATAATAAACTTTTTTGACTATACTATTTACATGATCAACACAAGACAACGAAGAGTTAATATGGAAACCAAGATTTACAATTTTTGATACAACAGTTAATTTGCATGCTCCAATAAAAAGGTCAGGGACGTCATGTATGATAGCTTTATATTTGCAAATCGGAAGAACGTACGATTTCGATGCATTAAGTTGAAGGCCATTGCTGATTGCCCACCCATGAACGCTACTGAGATCTTCATTCATCCTAGAGCAAAGATCGTCAAGAAGCCCAGTTCGTCGCGAAAGATACAGCTGAACATCATCCGCATATGCATGAATAGATGCATGTCTGCAGACACCAAAAACGTCGTTAATAAATATTGAGAACAGTAGAGGACCAAGTATAGAACCTTGTGGAACGCCACTTAATACTAATTTATATTGCGAGAACAATTGACCGACTTTAACCTTTTGAGACCTATTACACAAATAACTAGACAATAGCTTGACAGCACTATTACAGAAACCAAACAAAGTCTTCAATTTATGACACAATAGTTGATGATTCACTTTATCAAAAGCCTTCGAAAAATCAAGCAAGCAGAGCAAAGTCATAGAACCATCATCAAATGCTGGACGTATGTCATCCAGAACCTTAACAACTGCTGAAGAACATCCATGTCCTGCGCGAAAACCAGATTGAAAAGGTGATAATAGTTTTTTTTCGAATAGGTGCTTATTTATTTGCTGAGCCATAAGCTTTTCACAAACTTTTGATAGCGGTGGTAAAATGCTTATAGGTCTAAAATCATTTGGTCCAGATGGATTAGACTTTTTTGCTACCGGTAGAACAATAGCCACTTTCCACAAGTCGGGAAATGATGATGACAAGAAACATGCATTGATTATATGTGTTAGAGGGCTGATTATATGTGGCAATATAAGTTTCAGAAACTTTATGGGAATCCCATCTTCACCTATTGCATTTGACCTAATTTGCATGAGACAATTGCCAACATCAAGCTCATTTACAGCAGTAAACTGAAAAGATTGTTGCATAGCCAGACTACAGGGGAGGAGAGTATTATCACTGGAAGTAGCAGTAGAGTCAATAAAGAAATTGTTGAGGTCTTCTGGACTAAAAAGACATTCAGTGGTACTTTTATTACAAACTCCAAGTTTTTTAATGTTAGACCATAACTTTTTGGTTGGAAGAGAGAGTTTTAGCTTCGCCTCAAAATAGCGCGATTTGGCCTGCCTTATTAAAGATACTGACTCATTCCTTGCACTTCTATAGGCTTCCCAGTGAACTGAACTCGGTTTTTGCACCCATAGTTTCCGAAGTTTGTTCCTTTTTTTAATAGATTTTAGAACATGCTCCGTAAACCAAGGACAAGACTCATTTTTAATACTAACAGTGCGCAGAGGAACATGTTTCTCAAATAGAAATTTAATAGGTTCTATAAGGCAACTTAGCTTATCATTAACATCATGATGAAACCAGCATTCATTGAACGAGATCAGGGACATATCGTAGAACAGAGACGTAAAATTAATGTTTTTGAAATCCCTATAGGAGAAATTACATGATGTTACATTACGCGATAAGTTTACATTTAACGAACAGAAGATAAGGTCATGATCAGAAACAAAATACAATTGATCAAAGAGAGAGATGACAGAGGAATCAGATACTATAAAATAATCCAGAAGACTTGGATTTGTGTTATTTGAAAACCTGGTGGGTACGCTTTCATTTACAACCGATAGTCCTAACGATGATATTTTTTCGTACAAGACTTGCTTTGAGAACTCACTTGAAAGTAAATTAATATTGAAGTCACCACACAGAACGAGTAGATCATAATCAACAATACAGGTAGCCAGCGTAGAAAACAGGGGGTCAATGGGAATACATTTATTAGGGTTGTACACACATGAAAATAACATTTTTGTATTATTGTCCGATATGCAAACATTTAAAAATTCAATTCCTGGTGCACATGATTTACTCACAAGTTCAGAAGTCAAATTGCTCTTACAATAAATTGCGACCCCTCCACCCCTTCTCCCAGAACGGTCATTTCTAAATAGTTTATAATTTTTAATACTACAGCTTGCATCACTCACATCATTACATAGCCACGTTTCAGAGATGCAGATTATGTCGATTAAGGAGTCCTCAAAAACATATTTTATATAGTCTAGTTTAGTCATATTAAGACTGCGAGCATTGAAGTGGATTACATTAAGACCATTGCTCTGCTTACACAATACCTTCAACATGATTTTGATGTTATCATTAGCACCATTAGGTGGATGTCTAGAGCCTAACATAAGAAGAAACGATGGAAGAAACATTTTTAGGCAAATAAGAGAAATGGCATAGTATAAAGAAGAAAACTAAGGATGAAAAAAGATACAGACGAAGTAAAATCATACGCATAACTTTAGAACTAAACATAGTTGATATTAATTTAATGAACAGATGCGGCAACATTAGAGCAGGCGCCTTGTATTGTGCTTTCAAGATGGTCCATACTATTGATGAAAACACCATCTGCATTTTTTTCCAATCTAATAAAGACTGAGCCGCGAAAGCTAAAAGCATTATATATTTTTCTTTGGCGTTTGTAAGCTATCGCAGTTTGTAGGAGTTTTCTGCTCTCAGCATCAAGGCTTTCATGAATGTAGATGTTGTTATCACATTCGAACCCAGCCGCTCTTAGATTTACAGCAGAACACGATTACGGTCATACGGTGAAAAATATTTTATAATTACTAATGAATTTGGTTTATCGACGTTAGATTTAACACGGAAAATGTCTTTGATCATTGGAGGCTGCAGTTGAACAAAGTGACAGATACGATTGAAGATACTTTTAAGATTCTCTTCACTAGCATAAGGCAGGCCAAATAAAACAGCATCTGCAGAAAAATCTAAAGCATTCCCAGTTGACTTGTTGTTGTTGTTATTGTTGCTGTTGCATTTATTAAGTTGCTCTCCAAGCAATTCGCATCTTGTTGAGAGTGCATTTAGTTTGCTCTCTAGTAGCATAATTTTGTTGTCATACTCAAGAAACTTAGCACTGATAGCAGATACCTCAGTCTCCAATTTCCCAAGTTTGTTGATAATATCAGCTGACATGTTGCTAAGAAGGTCTATTGAGTGTTGTCGTAGACGATCTTCCAATTGTCTTAGGTCTTCTTTTGCTCTCGCGTTGAGTCGCTCTTCCATCACAATGAGTTGAGTGAAAAGAATGTTGTTGGTTTCTGCTTTACTCACTTCTTCATTTTTATTTAAAGAGCGAGAAGCAACCTGTTCACGCTGTTGACGGGTTAGCATAGGAGATGGTGCCATTGACAGAGGAAGAGTAGAACAGAAGCAGCGAGAGAAATGAGAATCGAGTGAGATGTGGTTATATGTAAAGACTGAGTTAAGCCGAGTAAGCAAACAGTTCGGACGTGATAAACAGCATCAGTTCGTTTCGCACTTGTTTTATCTTATGTAATTCTTTCGCAGTCTTTTTTTTTTTTTTTTTTTTTTTTTTTTTTTTTTTTTAACTATTCACAGTTTATATTTTTTGATTATTCTTAAAGCAATATAAGAACTATAAATAAGATATGATTGTGCGTTCAAATTCAAAAAGCAACACAAGTAATGGGAATAACAAGGCATCAAAACCTATGCACTTGATAAAATGATTTGTTTATATCACATATGTCGCGAGAAAACACGTAAATTTTAACTTTTTTTAGAGCTCATAAGAAACACGTCTGTTCACTTGAAGATGTGAACCAATTCCCTGTTTCTTTTTTAATGTTTTCTGTGATAGCATTTTATGATTTTAACGACGAAAGTGTCATCAATAATCCTTTTTTTTACATGATATGCCTAAATCTTATCTGCCCATCTAGCAACATTGACATGCATTCTATTTTAATAATTTCTTCTTTGTACATAATTTATAATTTTTATTTTGTCGTTTCTTTGTCACATCTTATAAGCGTCCTTTTTAAAAATAAGAAAGTCAGAGCCCGAACAGAATCAAATATCGTGCTTTAGTTGCTTTTATTTACTATTTTTTTATTTATTTTTTCTATTTCATTTCAATGTATTGGTCTCTTCAATTCAATTAAACACAGCCAATTCTTAGCAAAAATATGGCAACACTAATAGCACTCAGAGAGAGAATCGTCGATCGCAAGAGAAAAAATAGAACAGATTCTAAGAGCCCGAACAGAATCAAATATCGTTGCGACCGCCGATCCCCTCTGGTCGTCGATCGCAGAGAACACGTCCAGAATGATGCGATTGCGACCCATGATACAATTATACAGGTAGCAGTGACAAGTATTGATTCTCTCAGCAACAAGGAAACCAGCATCTGTCAAAAACAGTTGTTCGTGCAACAAAAATTAAACGAATGAAAAAATAAATAAATTCCACAAAATATGTACGTTAAATAAACAATTATAATAATGAAAGTTGTGAAAAAATTATGTGTGATATGTGTTTAACGGTTTCCAGCCGTGGTGTTTTAATTTTAATTGAAAACTTCTTTAATTTCGTCCATATGCATCTGCAGCTGCTGAGGTTGCTGCATTTGAACGTTTTCAACATTTTTTTTTATGTTTGCACTTAATAACACAAAGTTCATAAGTTATCTTCGTTGTAGTAATAATAATTCACTATTGATTAAATAAAATAGGCAATATTTTGCAAGCGCTAAAACATAAACAATGGCGAAAACATAAGCAATAATTGAACGCTCTCTTTCTTGACTTTTTTTTTGACAGATGCTGGTTTCTCAAGCAACTGTCAATACTACCTTGTATTATTATACCATGATTGCGACCGACGATTCAGGGTTGCTTTTATTTAGCATAGTTTTGTTAGCAACGTTTTGTTTGATGCCTTTTACATTGCTCAAGAATTGAAAGCAATTTTTCGAGTTTGATGGCAAATTGTGACGAATTGGCTGATAAGGGAAGAAAATTGACGGTACGCTTGTAGCCCTAACCAAAATAGACGAGTCGCTACGTAACGAGTGAAGACAAAATATTCGCTTAAATGCAATTCAATGTTGTTGCCCAAAATACGCAAACGTAAACTCAACGAACTGAACGAAACGGTTTGACGAGACGGTTTGTTCCGTAAGAACCGAACTTTTAGCGTCTCAACTCGTCAACAACAGCTGTGCAGGTAGTCTTCTTCTTTTTCAGACGATTGGAGGAACTCGTTTAATTTTGGGTTAAATGTCAAACGTTCGGCAAGTTGCAATCGTCTCGTTTCGTCTATTTTGGTTAGGGCTTGTGATGTACCGGCAATTTTTTTTAACGTAAATAATATTTTTACGTATGTTGCAGTTTTTCCCCGAAGTGTTTTTGAAAAGTAAAAACTCTAAATTTTTCCCCTTTTGAAAGGGAATATTAAAAAATGAAACACTGGTTGTATTTGACAATGCATGTGTTGTGTTTGCCGGACAGTTACTTATTAATGGGTGCGTTCTGAAAACTCAACATGTTGTCAACATGTTGTATGTATCACTTAACGCTACTCTTGCGTGTCTTCTGAACGGTGAGTTACATTTTCTGTCAACACAGTTGCAAAAATGTACGAACTTGTGCGCAAAAACTTAAATAATGGGTGTTTGTTTTTAGGGGTTTGTTTTTCGAATAGAGAAAAAACTGGCATTTTGTGGTCAAATCTGGCAACTCTAATGTCATTTATGTTCAGTTTGGTTTGCCATTTCATCATGAACAGGTTGACAAAAGAACAACGCTTGCAAATCGTGCAAATTTATTTCGAAAATAATGGTTCAGTTCGCGAAGTTTACCGCAAGCTCCGTCCATTTTATGGTCGACATAATCGTCCATCAGAGCAATTAATTCGGTTAACCATGGGTCGTTTTCGCACTACGTTTACTCTATGTGATAATACGCATCCGCAGAGACGTCGAACAGTGCGCACCGAAGAAACAATTGCCGCTGTAGAGCAAAATGTTGAAGAGGACCCGAATGAATCGATTCGCCACCGTGCACAGCAATTGGAGCTTTGTCCATCAGCTTTATGGAAGATTTTGCGCAAAGATCTTGGCTTGCGACCTTACAAGATCCAGCTTGTGCAAGAATTAAAGCCGCGAGACCATGCAATGCGTCGTGATTTTGGTGTATGGGCCGAAAATGAGATTGATCTCGATGCTGATTTTCATCGCAAAATTTTGTTCAGTGATGAGGCTCATTTTTGGTTGAATGGCTACGTCAACAAGCAAAATTGGCGCATTTGGAGTGAAGAGAATCCACATGAGATCGTTGAGACGCCATTACATCCACAAAAACTGACTGTTTGGTGTGCTCTATGAGCTGGTGGAGTCATTGGGCCATACTTCTTCCGAAATAATGCGGGAGAGTCAGTTACCGTTAATGGAGACCGGTATAGAGCCATGATAACCGACTATTTTGTTCCCGAATTGGATGGCATGAATGTGGATGAGTTGTGGTTCCAACAAGACGGCGCTACATGCCACACAGCGCACGTCACAATCGATTTATTGAAAGAAACATTCGATGAGCGCATAATTTCGCGGAATGGGTCTGTCAATTGGCCACCAATATCGTGTGATTTGACACCATTGGATTATTTTCTTTGGGGATATGTGAAGTCGCTCGTCTACGCCAACAAACCAGAAACGTTAGGGGACTTGGAGGCCAACATTCGTGGCGTTATTGCCGACATACGGCCCCATATGCCCGAAAAAGTGGTTGAAAATTGGACCTGTAGAATTGGCTTTATTCGAGCCAGCCGCGGCGGCCACATGCCCGAAATCATATTTAAACATTAATGGCATAAAATTATCCTTCCAATAAAGCCAAATTGATGGACATTAAAACGATTTTCTTGTGTTTTATTTCAATTCGAAGTTCTATACCTCTAAAAAAAACACCCTTTATTAAAAATATGAATTTGGAGATAATTAATATTTGTGTTATAGACGTGTAGAGAGCTTTGTTTGTGCTGTTGGTGGTTTGTTACACATTTTAATGTACACAAACTATTTAAATTTATTCGAAGTTGCTCAGAAACGCAATACATATATTAAAAATATATGCTGACACATTATAACAAATTTTTTATCTTAATTTACCACTTTGCAGCTTAATATTGCATCTCTTCTATATCGGTTATTTGATACACACAGTAGCCAAGTGTATAAACAGCTTTCATCATCTTACTTCCACGCATTTCTTTAATTAAAAGTAGTAATTAATTCAAATATTGATAAATTTTTGCTTATTCTACCTTATTTTGTATTATTGGACGTTTTATACAATAGAAGCGCTTTCACTTTCAACATGTCAAACTTTGTAATTGAAAACCATGGTATAATAATACAAGGTAGAATTGACAGTTGCTTGGGAAAACAGCTCCTGTCAAAAAAGATACTCAAAAAGAGAGCGTTTTCAATCGGCCATTGAAAACACAAACAATGCTGAAAACGTTGAAGTGAAAAAAAACAACAACCACAGCAGCTGCTGATTTATTTCCACAAAAAGCTGTTTTTGACAGGAGATGTTTTCTTGCAGAAGAGAAAATAAGCAGTTGTCAATGCTACCTTGTATTATTATACCATGATTGAAAACTACAACATGTTGAGTAAATGTAGCGGAAAAATAAAGCTTGGCGAAAAATAGACAACATGTTGTCAGTAGCGGTAACTGATACTTGCCGTTCAGAAGACTTTTACTCAACAGTTGCACAACAGTTACACAAAATTGAGTTTCGAGAACGCACCCAATATAAATAATTACACGGTTCAACATGAAAAAAACCCCACCCACTTTGTAATCGGTTCTTTATATTTGCGTGTACACTGATCACGAATATGCAATTATTTTTTTCGGGTCACCTCTAGTTTGGTCCCTACATGACTTTGAAATTTTAAAGGAAAACTATCTTTGAATAATTGTTTAGTATAGAAGTTTATGTCCTATCATAACAAATGTGGTATCAAATTAAAGAGAATAAAGTAAAGTAAATTAAAAACATATTAATTAAAAAAGTTGACGAAAAAAGGACATGAAAAATGTCCTTTATATTCTAAAATCCTTTATATCCTTTAAGTTTTTTGTCCAATTAAAATAATTTATTGATTTTAATTCGATAATTAAAATCGCTTCATTGGTTTATTTTTAATAAATTTTTAAAGTATTTTAGAACTCAGCAATTGTGCAACATTCCGTATGAGTTACTTTATATAAATTGAATTTCGTTGTTGTTATGTTTATGACCGTTTAAAATAAACTTTAGAACTATAGTAAATATATTATATTTTATCAAAAAATTTTTTTGTTTTAATTGGACAAAAAACTTAAAGGATATAAAGGATTTTAAAATATAAAGGACATTTTTCATGTCCTTTTTTCGTCAACTTTTTTAATTAATATGTTTTTAATTTACTATACTTTATTCTCTTTAATTTGATACCAAATTTGTTATGATAGGACATAAACTTCTATACTAAACAATTATTCAAAGATAGTTTTCCTTTAAAATTTCAAAGTTCTGTAGGGACCAAACTAGAGGTGACCCGAAAAAAATAATTGCATATTCGTGATCAGCGTACACTCAAATATAAAGAACCGATAACAAAGTGGGGGGGGTTTTTTAAAAGTTGCGAATTGTTGTACAGTGTTATTGTTTCATGGTTTTGCGTTATTTTTTTAATTTTTGTTATCATCAAAAGTGAAAGTAAATATGTTTGAAGATTTGGAAGCAATTTTAATAATAATCAAACTAATGTTTTGATTAGTCTTGCTTCCGATTAGTTGTGTCGGTATGCCGTGTGCGAAGGGCTTAAATGATTCTGCGATCGTCTCTCAGATCGTTTGTGCGTACAGCAAAAATACGTTCCATATACATTGCATTAATTTATCAGACAGTCAATATGATTTGATTAAGAATAATCGTAACATTTTATTTGCGTGCGATATGTGTTTGGATGCTCCAATCGATTTGATTTTGAAAATTGAGCAATTAACCAAAGAGATGTGTAATCTTAAATCTCTTTTTGTGAATCATATAAGCAACCATGGTATAATAATACATGGTAGCATTGACAGTTGCTTGGGAAATCATATACTGTCAAAAAATATACTCAAAAAGAGAGCGCTCACAATCCGCCATTGAAAACACAAGCAATGTTGAAAACGTTGAAGTGAAAAAAAACAACAACCACAGCAGCTGCTGATGTATTTCCACAAAAAGCTGTTTTTGACAATTTATGTTTTCCTGTTGAAGAGAAAATAAGCAGTTGTCAATGCTACCATGTATTATTATACCATGATAAGCAACAAGTGCAATGACCGATCATCCGTTGTAAATAGTGCGCCTGCTGTTGTTGTTGCTAGCTTGCACTCTTTGGCTGGCTCTTATATTGACTCTCTCGATGGTCGGCCGGAATGCAGCCGCAAGCTTTTAGTCCCTAAAGAGGGTTCTGCTGAGTGCTGCTCACCTACACTTAATACTCGTCAAGCTATGCTATCTCGCTTACGCAAACGTAAGCCCGCCAAAAGTGCTACTGTGTTGTCTGCGCCTAATGCGTTATCCACTAACTTGCTGCAAAAAAGCTCTAATTCGAGTAAGTCTGCTCCTGAGTTGAGTATATTACCTGCTGTTGTTGCTGTAGATGAATCACTCTCTGATTCGGCTGCTGCTGCTGATGCTACGGATACTACTGATGCTATTGCTATCTCGCTTTTGCACCAAAATAGCTCTACGTTGAGAAATTCTGCTGTAGAATTGAATACTGTGCCTGCTAGTGTTTCTATGTCTGAACCACTCTCTTACTCTGCTGTTGCTGCTGCTGCTGCTTCTGATGTCGTTACTGGCTCGACTCAGGGTGAAGCTTTGGAAGCTTTCACTCCCGGTATTGATCAGCTTAGTACTTATAATTCGTGGTCCCACTGCACGAATAAGAGAAATTTTAATGGTGCGGATGCTGTTGTTGGATGCAAAGAAATTCATGATCTTCAGGTTACGAGTAAGATGAAGTTTGTTCATCTGTCTTCTTTTAGGACTTCGGTGTCTGAAGAGAACATAATAGACTATGTACACACTCATGCTGCTATTGATAAGAGTAACTTGGTCTGCTATAAACTCGTCAGAAAAGGTTTGTCACTCGAAAATCGAAGAAGTATTAGTTTTAAACTAGGAGTGTCTGAGGAATTTTTTGGAGCTATACTTGATCACTCTCTATGGCAAGAGAATGTTGTAGTTCGGCCGTTTCTAAATTTAAATTTTCGAATAGACCGAGTGAAAAAACGAAATGTTTAATGAACTGGAACCCAAGCGTTGGCAATCTTAGCTGCAAACTAAAAATCTATTTTCAAAATATGTTGGGGATGCGAACCAAAGCTGAAGATCTTTTTAAATATACATCTGATGGTGATTTTGATGTCTTTGTATTTGTTGAGACATGGCTCAATGCAGAATTTTTTGACGGTGAATTCTTCGACTCTTTGATCTATGAAGTTTTTCGAAAAGATCGGGATTATCTGAGAACTGGTTATACGCGTGGGGGAGGTGTGTTGGTAGCCGTTAAACGATCTTTCCGCTGCTCATCATATTTGCTGGAAAATGTCGACTCGCTACTTGACCAACTCGTGGTTGTTATCTATGGTCCGTCGGAGGCTCTTTATATTGCGGTCTCCTATATCCCGCCTCTTAGTTCAGAGTATATATACGCAGCGCATGCCGATAATATTTTATCTCTTTGTTCAAAGATAGATAACAATAACCATTTATGTGTTATCGGGGATTTTAATTTAAGTAAGATTGTTTGGACTTATTTTGATAATGTGCTCACAGCTACTAATATTAATTTTCCACACGAAATTAACTTTATTGATTCTTTACTGAGTATGGATTTAACACAGATTAATTATTTTGTTAATAGTTTAAATAGAATTTTAGACTTAGTTTTTCTTTCTGTCAATATCAAATACGTAATTGCGGAATGTTCCTTTCCGATCTCTCTGGCGGGAGTACATCATGTTCCGCTTATCCTTTACGTGGATTTTTATGAATTTATTGATAATGATCGTAGTTTGCTTAAACCGTTTAATTTCAAGTTATGTAATTTTGATTATTTAAGTGAGTGTATCGATTATATCAATTGGAATGAACTTTTTGATGGAAAAAACGTCGCAGCCTGTTTTGAAATTTTTAAATCCACGTTAAATAATGTTTGTGACTCAAATATTCCACGGTTATCGATGAACAATCATAAGTTGCCCTGGTATACTAAAGGGTTAAAAAAACTGAAAAACTTGCGAAATAAGTTTCTAAAGCTATTTAAGTCTACAAATATTGATGAGCACAAATTGAAGTACATGCACTATAGTAGGGAATTTAATTTTTTAAACAAATTTCTCTATAAGCAATATATTTCGAGTGTTGAGAATAATATTAAGTCAAACTCCAAATCATTTTTGAATTTTATACAATCTAAAAAAGGTGGTTCCAATATTCCCACTGCTATGACGTACAATGGCTTGAGATCTTCTTCGATTACAGACACGGTTAACCTTTTTGCGACTTTTTTTAAAGCAAATTGTAATTATGACACGCTAAGTTTTGATGAACCGCTTTTGACTCGCAATATTGACACAATTTCTGACATTGGTTGTCTGACAATTTCTCCACATGAAGTTTTTCTTGCATGTTTGGCTATGAATAGTTCTGTTAAGCTGGACATTGATGGCATTTCATCAATTTTGTTCAAAAACTGCGCGCATGCCTTATCGTTTCCACTCTGTAAGATTTTTAATAAATCGTTATCAACCGGGTCATTTATTGACTCTTGGAAAATAGCTTTAATTACCCCAGTTTTTAAAAGTGGTTCGAAATCTGAAGTATCTAATTACAGGCCTATTTCTAAGCTTTCAAATGTGTCCAAGATCTTTGAAAACATAATAAAAGATAAACTATTTTTTCTTGTTAAGCGTCACATTTGCCCTCAGCAACATGGTTTTATGGCTGGCAGATCCACTATAACAAATCTGGCCCTTTTTTCCGAGTTCTGCATTTCGTCGATTGCTTTGGGTAATAAAGTTGATGTTCTTTACACTGACTTTTCGAAGGCTTTTGACAAGTTGCCTCACAATTTATTAATTGCCAAGTTGGCTATTTTTGGTTTCCATTCCCAATTTTTGAACTGGGTCAAGTCCTATTTGACTTCCCGGACTTGTTATAGTATACTTGGACCCTTATTTTTTATTTTATACATAAATGACATCAATAAATGTTTCAGTAATTCAAAATTTTTATTATACGCCGATGACCTTAAAATTTTTAAAGAAGTTTGCTGTTTGGCTGATGTTTCTGCCCTGCAAGCGGATCTCAATTGTGTTTTTAATTGGTACTCTTTAAATGGTTTACCATTAAATATCAATAAATGCTTTCATCTATCCTTCTTTAAGGCAAGAAATGCTTTCGTCTCGGGTTATTTTCTTGGTGATTCCCCATTAATATCGGTTGATACTATATATATTTGATGATACTATTGATCTTGGGGTTATTTTTGTTTCGAAGTTTACCTTTAATGATCATTTAAATTTTATAATTCCGAAAGCTTACTCCTTGCTCGCGTTTATTCGCAGAAATAGTGCTGGATTTCGGGATCCCCATACCTTTAAGTGTCTCTACAACTGCTTTGTTAGATCGAGGCTAGAATATGCGGCTATTATATGGAACCCTTTTTATTTTTTTTTTTTTGATTTTATTTATTTATTTAGCTTATAGCTATTTAAAGAAACAGTACAGTTTTTTTACTTAAAATCTATATTTTTATCCTAATTATAATTATTTTTTATATAAATGATAAGATTTCTCTTAAATATATTGCTATTACCCTCACTTTTCAAGCTATTGGGCAAACTGTTGAATAAATGTAAACCCTTATGCCATAAACTGTTTTGTGCTCTACTCGTTGGAAAGAACCCTACTCTAAAATCTGAATTATTTCTTAAATTATAGGGTTGTACATCCGAAACATAAACTATCTGACAACATAAATATTTTGGGAGCAAATTATGTTTTATTTTAAATATAAATAATATCACATTCATCATAGTTCTTTGGTTGATTGTCAACCAGTTTAAGGTGTCTAACATATACCTAATATGCGTTAAAAGGCTGCATCTTAGGATACACCTCATTCCTCTATTTTGCAATTTCTGAAGTCTTTCTATCATTTGCAATGATCCTAGAAACAAAATTGTTGAACAATATTCAAAATGTGGTTTAATCATTACATTATATATTTGTATTGCACTACTAATTGATATTTTCTTACGTATTCTTTGAAAAAATCCAATCTTTTTAGCTATTTTTTTGCATATGTAATTAATATGTACTGTCAGCGTCAAAAGAAATTGTACACGTTAATATGTTATGTTTTTGTCTTTATTTTACTAGTTTGCTTTATCATTTTATTCAACATATTATTTTTTTTGAAAAATATATTGCATATTCTTTCATTTTATAAAAAAAAAAAAATAACAAAAATTTAACAATAAAAAAAATTATAGAACAACAACTTAAAATACTTCAAATTCACAGCGTCAAAAGAAATTGTACAGTAAGTATAAAAAAATTATTTCAAAGAATTTTAAAGAGGTTAGTATTTTGTTTGCTTTCCATTTGCGTTGATTACAGCTTGCAATCTTCTGGGCATCGATTCCACTAGGTTTCGGGTTACATCGGAAGAGATTTTTTGCCATTCCTCCATTATCACTGATTTTATAGAGTCTTTGCTGGTAATCGTTCTTTTTCTAATTTGACGGTCCAGATGCTCCCACAAATGCTCGATAGGGTTAAGGTCGGGTGACTGGGCGGGATGATCCAGCTGTTTTGGGGTATGATATAGCAGCCATTCCTTTACTATTTTAGCAGTGTGCTTAGGATCATTGTCTTGTTGAAAGACCCAAGTTTGATCCAAGCCCAATTTGTCGACACTAGGTTGCAAATTATCTTTCAAAATGGTGAGGTAATCTGTTTTATTCATAGTGCTCTCTATGAAAACCAAGTTACCTACACCACTGGCTGCCATACACCCCCATACCATGACCGAACCACCACCATGCTTGACGGTAGATATTACATTTTGTTGGGCAAATGCTGAATTTTTGCATCTCCAAATTTTAGTTGGTGTTTTCTTACCAAAAATTTCAAATTTGCTCTCGTCAGTAAAGACCACATTATTCCAGAATGAATTTGGTTCATTTTGATACTTTTTAGCAAAATTCAGACGTCGCTGTTGATTGATTTTTGATATGAAAGGTTTGCTTCTTGGAACTCGTCCACGTAGTCCATTTGCATGTAGTGCTCTACGTATAGTACTGGAGCTAACGTTAACACCTGAGCGTTCTGAAATGTTATCGGATATTTTAACAGCACTTTCAGTTGGATTTTGCTTCACTCGTCGCACAATGGATCGTATTTGAGTCGCATTTAGTTTACGGGGTCTTCCAGATTTGGGACGATTTTGTAAATTTCCGAACTTTTTGTAATTATCAATTATATGTTTTACAGTATTATGGCTTCTATCAATCATCAAACCAGTTTCACGCAATGTTTTTCCTTTTTTATAATATTTTAGCACAAGTTCGCGAACATCCGGGGAGGTTTGTTTACCCATTTTGAAAATAAATTTCGCTACTCAAAAATCTTCAGATTTGAACTGATCCTCACGACATCAAGTCAATTAATAATTATTATAATTAGTTAATATTGCCTACAACATGATAAAAAGTCAAATCACTAAAAATAACGGTAATTTTTACCCGTTAAAATTCTTTAAAATATTTGGTGCACGTGTTGTACAATTTCTTTTGACGCTATTAATATGAAGATGTTTTTGTTTTTGTTCTATGAATTTTTGTTATTGTAATATTGTTGTTGTTTTTATTATGTACATTAAGAGAGGAGAAACTATATTATTAAAAAAACAAAAAATGTAAAACAAAAGGGAATTGCAAAAGAGTATAATTTAACTGCAAAGATAGAGGAACAACGTGTACAACTTCTTTTGACGCTGACAGTACATCGAATTTCAACTGATTGTCTAACATAATACCCAAGTATTTAATTTCTTTTACGTATTCAATTTCTTCACCGTTTACAACAATTTTATTGCTAGAGTCACCATTAAAAATAATGGCTTTTGTTTTATTTGTATTTAGTTTAAGTTTGTTCATTTTAAGGTACTTTCCAACGTTTTCTAAATCAGAGTTAAGTTGACTGATGCATTCTTCAACAGAGTAACCTGTGACATACAATAGAGTATCATCGGCGAACATGCATATCTTCGATTTATGTAGAACCTTCTCCATGTCGTTTATGTAGATGATGAAAAGAAGTGTACCCAAAACTGCACCCTGGGGTACACCCAAAGTAACCGTCGCTGGTTCAGAAACGTACTCTCCTACTTTTGTTTTTTGTTTTCTTCCCGAAAGATAACTTTTAAACCAATTAAGTTCGTTTCCACTTATGCCGTACATATAAAGTTTATGCAGCAATATATCTTTGTCAATTGTTTCAAACGCTCTTTGCAGATCAAGAAAAACGGCTACTATGACTTTTTTGTCTTGTGTTTCCGACTTCCACTGAGCAACAACAAGATTCAGCAACGCTTCACAACTATGTTTTCTCCGAAAGCCAGATTGGTAGTCAGAGAGCAATGAATGCGTTTCCATATAATCTTCTAATTGTGAATGAACAATTTTTTCAATTATTTTGCTTTCTGTCGTTAACATATTGATGGGTCTAAAATTCTCTGGTGTTGTAGCATTTTTCACTTTCTCAATCGGTTCCACTGTTGATTCCTTCCAGCGGTCAGGAAATATTCCAGAACGTAAAGATTCGTTTATAATCTGCAGAAATGTTGGTCCAATTATGTCAAACGCGTCAACCATCATCGTCACGGAAAGAAATTTACAGTCTTTTTTGTTATTCATATTTTTCATGATAGTTTTTAAACGATTTAGATTTAGCAACTCAAATTTAAAACTGTTTTCACTTCTTTCAAGGAGATTTTCATATTTCACATACGGAATATTTGCATTTATACATTCAACACTGTCTATAAAAAATCTGTTAAGAGCGTTCGCCATTTCTTGTTTGTTTATTATATTTCTTCCATTCATCACAATCTAATTTATTTCATGTTTCTCTTCGTTTAAGACTAATGTTTTTATTGCTCGCCACATTGATTTTTGGTCATATGCCTCGTCTACCTTCCTTTTTATATAATTGTTCTTTGCCAAGGCTAGTTCGTATACGTATATGTTTCTACAACATTTGTAGTTATACCAATCATTTAAGTTGTTTGTCCTTACTGCAAGTTGGTATAATTGAATTTTTTGTTTCTTCAAATTATAAAGATTAGATTTGAACCAAGCACTACACTGATTTCCTCCTGTTATTTCCTTTTTAATCATCATTCTATTCAAGGAATCACTTAGAATCTGACTATATTAAACCATTTTAATGTATCAAGCATTATTTGTATCGGAGTATATCTGTTACACTTTAGTATTGAACGCATAGCTTTATTTTGTAGTTTTTGCAGTCTTTCTAATTGTGTTGTTGTGCAGCAAGTATATAAAATCGTTGAGCCAAATTCAAAATGTGGTTTTATTATTGTGTTGAACATATTTATTGCCGTTATTATCGATATTTTATTACGCACCGGTTTTAAAAAACCAATTTTTTTGCCAATTTTTTTACATATGTATTCAACGTGTTACATATGTAACGCGAGAAGGTAATATCGAAACTTATGCTTCGAAGCTTAAAAAATCAACGGTCACTAGTGCGCCTGTTATTCTGAAACCAAAAGAAAAACAGGAGAAAAACAACGTTTAAATTTTAAGTCTTTATCGATTATGAAACCTAGATATTTTATCTGATTAACTTTTTCAATTGCTTCATTATTAATTTTAAAAATTACATTACTATTCATGTTTATTTCCATTATTTTAGTTTTACATTCATTTAGTTTTAATTTGTTCATTTTAAGCCAATTGTTTACGTTGTTGATATCATGTGTTAAATTTTCTTTACATTGGTCCTCTGTATCTCCTTTCGCATAAATTAATGTGTCATCAGCGTATAAAACTATTTCACATTTATTTAAAATATTTGGCATATCATTTATGTATATTATAAACAATAGTGCCCCTAATATTGGTCCTTGTGGGACCCCATATTCATTATCAATTTTATCCGATTTAACGCCGTTAACTTTTGTTATTTGTTTTCTGTTTGTTAGATACGATTTAAACCACATTAATTCATTTTCTCTAATACCATACATATAAAGTTTTTGAATCAACAACTCTCTATCAATTGTCTCGAATGCTCTTTTAAGGTCCAAGAAAATTGCCATTATCTTAGTTTTTCTATCTCGAAATTTCCATCTATTTATTACATAATTAACTGTTGTGTCACATGAGTATTTTTTTCTGAAACCCGATTGATATTTTGAAAATATATTATTTTCTTCCATATAATTTTCCAACTGTTCTTTAGCAATTTTTTCTATAATTTTTTCGCATGAATTTAAATCTTGTTGTTATCACAGGTATTTTGTTTGTATAATGAACGTTTTCTATTACTTTAATACTATCGACAAAATATTTATTAAATTGGGTGGCGATTTGACAGTTATTCGTATATTCCTTATCATTAAATATTACATTTTTTATCACATTTGCGTTCTTTTTTAATACTAAGTCTTTTATTTCTTTCCACATTTGTTTTTGGTCTTTGGCATTATTGCTTTTGTTATTAACATATTTATTTTTTTCGATTTCAATTTTATTTTTGTATATATTTCTTACTACTTTATAATCATTCCATGCATTTTCCGTGTTTTCAGATTTAGCAATTTGGTATTTATTAATTTTTTCACGTTTAAGTATTTTCAAGTTTTCGTTGAACCATTTGTTTATATCATTTCTTGAATTGATTGTTTTTTTGCGCGTAAATGTCTTAATTGTATTTTCAAGGCAATTGTCCATTATATTAACGCAATAGCGTTACGTTATCATTTTCATTATATTTTATTATTGCACCGAATTCTTTATTGAAAAGATCTTTATTGTATTTAAATATTTCAATTTCTTTTTTAGTGATTTGGTTTTGATTTTCATTTATATATTTGATTTTTATATCTATTGCTTCATGATCTGCTATTTTACTGTCACTATTGTTGTTCGTAGATATGTTACCATTATTTGTTATTACATAGTCTATTATAGTTCTCGAGTTTTACGCGATTCTAGTATATTCGTTTACTATTTGTTTTAATCCATTATCATGTAAAATACCTTCTAATCTAGTTTTGTATGTATGTTCTTTGCTCCAGTCTATGTTGAAATCACCAGCTATTATTATATCACTGTTCGTTTCCAATATATCTTCGATTATTTGTTCAAAAACTGCGCAGAATTCTGTTTCACTACTACTTGGTGATCTATACACCGCCATAATTACCGTTTGGATTTTTCCAAGTTTAGCCATATATGCACTTATCCAATAATTTGAGTCAGAAATCTTCTCACCAATTTTTGTGACGGTCCATAGTTTTTTAAAATAAATGATAACTCCTCCTGTCCGGTTTGAATTAGAGTGTGTATTATATTGATCATAGTCTTGTAGTTGTATTTCTCGTTCATCTATGTCTTTTGTTAAATGGGTCTCTGTTAGAATTATAAAGTCTGGGTTTTGTTCATCAGCAATTATTTCCAATTGGTTGAAATTATTCACTAACCCACACACATTTGTGTAAATACCATGTTTCTCCTGTAATTGTTAAACTATTAACCCCAACCTCTTCTTTTTTATATTTAGACTATTTAAATACACGGGACATTCTTTATTCGACGAGACATGGTTTTCGTCAAGTCCCATATTTAGCTTGTTATTTGTTCTTATACAGTTTACACATTTATTAATTATCTCTTTTTTGCATTCCTTTGATTTGTGGTTTCCGTGGCACCTATAACATGTTTCTTCATTTTTACATTCGCCCGCCTTGTGATTATTTATTTATTTTATTTATTTGTGTATACTTTATAAATTAATTTATAAAGTATGAGTAGGTGTAGGGCAGCTAGGCCATATTACACCGATGTTTAATAAGATATGATATAATAGATGATGATATAATATATATATGATAGATAAGATATGATATAATATGTGTTTACATTACATATTATTCATTAATTAAGTATAGAATAAGAACTACATTTGAAAAATTTATATACATATATCATTAAATTTCATTTGTTAAATTTTGTTTTCTTATAGCTTCATAAATTGTTTTAATTGCTTCTTTGTTTTCACAGTTCAAGATAGTGACAAGAGGTTTATTGATTTTCGAAGTAGGGCAATCCAGTAATATGTGCATAACCGTTAAATCCGTTGAACATAAGTGGCATTGCAAAGGCTCAGTTTTATTAAAATAATGCTTTGTGCTAAAAATTGTCTTTCCGAGTCGTATTCTTGCTATAGTAATATGTACATTGCTCTCGGGTTAAATTAATGTTGTAGTTTGGCCTGACCGGATACGGATTATGGGTTCTCAAAAAGGACCCTGAGGATCTCCAACTTTCCAATGCCACGTTTCTCTGATAAGCAGTAAAACACCTGATAATAATTGTGTCTATGCACGGTATTTCAGCAACTAGGGGCAATCGTAAAGCTTCTTTTGCAGCAACGTCCGCTAGTTCATTGCTTAGTGTCCCAATGTGACCAGGAATCCAGATGATTTTTATGGGGTTCTCAGCATAAGTGCTTTTAAAGATGTAGTTATATGCACTACCAGCTCCACTAGCCAAAGCCTTTAAGACGCTTAGACTGTCTGAACATATTAAAGTCTTCTTTTTGTGAATGGTTGCATATTTAACCGCAAAGTGTATTGCAGCCAGCTCAGAATGAAACACGCCAGAGTCAAAAGGCAGCAAGCTTTGTTGCAGAGTATGAAAAGATGTTGAGTACTGTCGCACGACAGCATAAGAGGTTGCACCTTCAAAATATGACCCGTCGGTGTAAAGTGTCATTTCTTGTGAAAAATTGGAGACAGATTCAGAAAAAATTTTTCTGAAAACAACAGGATTTGTTTCCTTTTTTACGTGTTGACTTAGATGCTCGTCTATCACAATATTCGAAACTGGAAAGTTGCCAGTAGTGTATAATGGTTTTTTAGGAATAGGGATATTATATCGAAACAAAAAGGAAACAGTTTTCCTTAGCCCGCATAGGCTTCTGTCATTAATAAAATTACTCTCAGCTTCTTGTAACTTTTCCCAAAACGCAGTGTGTAGTCCATGAGATGGGATGGAGCCTAACTCCAAGCCTAACTGTTCTACTTTCTAACAACCAGATAAAATCTTGAAACCGGGCTTCAACTTGAAGTGCTGCTTTTGGAGTTGCTGTAAGGATTCCAGTCGCTGTTCTAAAGCATTTCCTAATGGCCACATTCAATTTTTCAACGTTAGTTGCTGTCGTCCATCCATACATTGTGATGCAATGTTGAAGTGTTCCATAGGTCAATGCCTTGCAAATTCCAATGGCTGTATCAATATGTGGTCCCTTTTTTCTGGAGCAAATTACTTTTAAAACATTATTGATTTTGTTTAACTTGCTAACTAAAAAATTAGTGTGCTCATTCCACAATAGACTTTTCGTAAAAATAACTCCAAGAATACGTAACTGGTTTTTAATTTTAATATTTTCATCTCTTATGTTTAGATAAGTGTCGCAGCAGTTGTGTTTTCTGCAAACATGGAGAAGCTCTGATTTGTTGATAGGAACGATCGCTCCCCTACTAATTGCCCACTGTTTGATTATGTTGTCAAAGCCGCGTAGGTTGTTAAAAACTTTAACTGTAGTGCCACATGAAACAGCGAGAATGTTGTCAGCGTAAATGCCAAAAAATTCGATGCCTTCAGAATTTCTTAACGCCCGCACTAGTGAATTTGCATATACGTTATAGAGGACAACTGATAAAGGTGAGCCCTGGGGCACACCGTTGTTAAGTGAGTATTTTTGTGATAGATGACCATCGATTCTTATAGTAATTTGCCTATTGGTTAGAAAAGACAAAATAACTTTGAGTAATTTTTTAGGTATACCCCATTCGTGAAGCTCCTTTAAAACAAAAGTAGCTACAACTCTGTCAAACGCTTTTTCCAGATCTTCGGATAAAACAACGCAATGAGATTTTTTGCCAAGACTATCTTTTAGGTGTGTTTCCAGCTGGTGGCATAAAGTGTGTACTCCATGATATGGCAGAAACGCATGTTGTTCTGGTAAAAATTTGTCTTTTGAAGAATTCCATAATCGTTTCGATATAATCTTTTCCAATATTTTAGAAAGGACAGGTAGCAATGATATAGGACGGTAGCCTTCGAGATGATTTGGGTTCTTTCCAGGTTTAGGAGGAATAGGTGACAAAATTGCTTTCTTCCAATCATGAGGATAAACACCTGTTGCCAGTATTTTGTTGTAAAGCTTGCAAAGTCTAGTCTTAAGTTCGTTCGACGAATTTTTTTACCATCGCATACGTGATTTTATCTGCAAAGGGACTGGTTCCTTTACTATTACGAAGTATGGAGTTCAATTCAAGTACGGTGATATCATTGGCAACACACGAAATTTCCGGTGACTCATCAGACCATGTTCCTATGTCAATTCCAAGTTTTTCTGATATTATCTCTTGACTAAACGATTCGTCAGATGCAATAAGACTCCAGAATTTCCCAAATTCATTTGCAATGTCCTTGGGATGCGTGATTACGTTGCCTATTATAAAAAAAAAATGGGAAATTTGTCATCTTAGTTATTCTAATATTTTTAACTTTATTCCACAAATGCCTATTATCCATCATGGGATCTAGAGAATTTAAAAAAACGGTCCATGTGTTTCGCTTTGCTTCCTTGCATTCTCTTCTTACTTTGGCACTTATCTTCCTGTAGTTCAGGCAGGCATATTGACTTCTGTCTCTTCTAAATAGTGACCAAGCTTGAATTTTCAGACGAACTAACTTTGCAATATCAGAATTAAACCACGCTGGACTGTTTCGTTCGTGAAGTTTTGTGCTTATAGGTATAGATTCATTGGCAGATTTTCTAATTATTCTTTTTATTTGTGCTGCTTCCTTATTTACATTAGTTGATTCAATGAAATCAGTAGAGTTGGTTATTGTTTTACAACAGTATAACTGCCAGTTGGCTCTTTTGTCATTGAATCTAGGAAAGAATATCTTTTTGTTTGTTGCCCTACGGTTGAAAATTAAGATTGGAATGTGGTTGCATGTTTCAGGTTGTGGAGAGCAACTCCACGTGAGAGTCGGTGCAAGATCAGTGGTCGCAAAAGATACATCAACTGCGGTAAGAGTATTTCTTGTGCTAAGTAGTGTTGGAGATCCGTCATTAAGAATGGCTAGATTGCGCTCGTCAGCGAAATTCTCCCAAATAACCCCACTGGGTGAAGTTCTGTGAGAGCCCCACAGTGTATTTTGTGAGTTAAGATCCCCAACTATAAGATGGTGACCCGTGTTAAAAACGTGAATATCGTTTACAAGATCAGGCGTCAGGTAAACATCTCCCTCCTTGTAGATGTTAGTTAAATGTAGATCTGTTTTTCCTTTTATTGTTATTGATTGAAATAACAGGTTGTTTGTAGATATCTTATGTTGTGTAACGTTTATGTTATTTTTAACTAATATAGCTATTCCCGACTTAGCATAAGTAAAATCTTTATTATGGTGAAAAATATTATAATTTGGTAAGTGTAAAAAAAGTTTGTTTTTTTTCAATTATATGTGTTTCTTGAATTGCAATAATGTCAGGTTTGTGCTTATAAACTAGATTTTCGAGAGCATATTTGTTGTTTGTGAAACCCTGTATGTTCCATTGCAACAGAGTAAAATCTAGTCCGAAATCCATGCAATTTCAATTAATTGTTAAAACCTTTATTGGAAAAGTTTTTATACAAATACATAAATCTATTGTTTTTTATTGTGGGCATCTTGCGATGGAAGGGTGTTTTTAAAAGTATTTGGAGTAATGAGGACATTTAGTTCTGGGAAGTTTGAAAATCTTTGGCTGCAAGGTGACATATCAATATCGCTATCAAGAGTGATATTCCTTGCTGGAGAAGTTAGAGCGGATTCTTGCAGGGTTATATTTGTTTTGGATTTTTCTTGAGTCGGAGTTGTTGTAATTGCTGATAGTTTTTTGTTCAATTTTGGCGATGATGTTTGGTTTGTTTTTGTGATTTCTTTTTTGTTTGGTGATGTTGTTTTAGGTTTGGGTGTTAGTGAATTGGTTGTGATGTTGTTGTTTTCTTTTTGTTCGTCTTTGCTTGTTACTGTAGTTTTGTTGATGGATGTACATAACTGTTTGCTGCGTCAAAATTTGCGACTCTTTGCTATGTGTTACTGTATTTTTGTTGTTGTTGTTGGGTTATTCGCATTAGCTACTATTTGTGCCATTGTTGGTGTTGTTGTTTTCTTTCGGAAAGGTTCCAATTTATAGGCTGCAGGGTTGTTGTTATATAGTCTCCAAGCCTCTCGTGCAGTGCATCGTTGTTCGGTTTTTACCTTATTTACTGCCTTATGCTTAAGAAAGCTGGGGCATGCAGAGTCAAATGATGTATGTGTTTCATTATCACAATTAACGCAGTAATTTCGAATGCATGTTGCATGCGGAGGTACAAAAGCACATGTTTTGCATAACTCAATATTACGACACCATTTTTTTGTATGACCAAGTTTTTGACAATTGATGCATCGCATTGGGTTTGAAATATGTTCTTGGACTTTTACTCTCTCCCACCCTATTTTAAGGTGGTCAGGACGACGAATAAGGTCAAAAGTTACAACCGCAGCGCCTGTAGGCACCAAACTATCATCAACTTTTTTCATTATCTTTCTGATACCGATTACCTTTTGAGATGATAAAGCATCAACTAGCTCATCTTCGGGAATATCGACAATCTTCTTGGAGTAAATTCTTCCCTGTGTTGAATTCAAATTTGCGTGTGATGTTATTTTTACGGGAATCTTGTCAACATAAGAAGATTTTAAGAACTTTTCTGCTGCCTTTAAGTTTAAAGTTTTTAATAGTAGATCTCCAGATCTTAGTTCCGTAACATCCGTGTATTCACGTGAGATGTAGTTAAGTCCTTTTTCAATTTGGAATACATTGTATGAAGCGATGGGTCGAGCGTTTTGTTCTGATGAGTTGGGGATAGCAGAGATCACAAGAAATCGTGGAATGTGGTCATCATTTTGTCGGATTTCAGGAAGCGGAACAAAATCTCCAGCTCTGAGACGCTTGCCCTTAACAAAATTATTTAGGCTCTGGTCAGGATTTAAATCCTTAAACCTATTTTCATAAGGAGGGTCACCCCCTTTCATTTTTGGGAATTTACTCCCAGAATAGTTTATAGACCCTTAATTAAAGTTCTTATAAGTGTTTTTTATATTTGTTAAGATATTTAACTCAAAATTTAAGTTCAATTCACTGCTTTATGCAATGAGAGTGTTAAACACACGCAAGAGACAATAAAGAAAAAAAACTTAGCCAAGAAAAAAAACCACAACGAAAACGGTGTTTACGCGGCGAATGTTATTCGATGACTGCGCCTTGTGATTATATCCTTGGCATTTAAAGCATTGAATTATATCTGTCCCATCAAATAATCTACATTTTTCCCACCCAATATTTAATTTTTGTGCTGCTTTAATCTTTTTGTATGTTTCTTTATCTACTTTAATTTTAACATTATAAATCACTTTATTATTTCTTTTAAATTCATAAGATTTTACTATTTTCATTTCATGCTCTTGCAATTGTTGGTTTTGTCTCTTAATTTTTTCTATTAATTCTTTTTCTGTATATTTAAATGACATATCTGTTATTATTACTGACATATCATTTTCATTTGGCGCTTTTATCTCGTATGTATCACTCATTTTATTTTCAATAGCATTTTTAATTTTTTTCCCTTTCCTCATCATTTTCACTTTGTATTACAATTGTTCCATTGCTTCTGTTTTCAATGTTTGTTATATTAAGGTTAACAGGATCTACCTTGTTGTTTAAGTCCTCTTTTGTTTTTCTTATTTCTTGTTTCTCTTTAGGTTTTATTATTAATGGCACTTGATTTTTAAAATCTGGCAACACTGTGTTTTTTTTAACAGTATCAGCAAATGACAATTTGTTTTGATTGTTGAATATACCTTTGTTTTGCTTATCACTTGTTTCTTTTATCACTTTCTTTATTTCATTACATATCTTTACGTTGCTTTCTTCAATTGTGTTATAAATGTCTTTGTTTTTATTTTTAAAATCATTAACGATGCCGCATAAGTTCTTAATTTCATTTACATTTTTTTCACATATTTTTTTTGTGCCGTGTCTATTTTTTTTAATCTTTCTTCATATCTTTTTTCAATTGCTTCTAATAGTTGTTTAATTTCATTTTCATTTTGTTTTAATGACACATTAAATTCGTCCTTATATTCAGCTAAGTTGTTTTTGTTTTTGTTGACACCATCTTGAATCTCTTTTAACGCAAAGTCTACATTGTGGATATATTGAATGCAATCATCACACATGAACCTCACAAAGGGATTTGCTTCCAAAACTTTCGATGAATATTGGTCAAGACCTGAACACTTATCCACGCAAAGATAAACTTTGCCACATATTCCTGCACATATTATGCCTGTTTCGCCTCTGATAGTTCTCCTGCATTTATGGCACTCAGCCATTGCAGTTAGTTAAATTTTAATTTTCGTTTTTGTGCACCAAAATTATGTTTTTTTATTAAATCTTTTGTTTCAATACACTGAAACTTGATTTATCTATACGTAAATATAATTTTTCCAATTTTTTTTAAACGATAAATATTTTATTTTTTACTAATTAACAGAGCTTGTTTTAGTTTAGCCGATTCACTTCCACTTTATTCCTTTACCAATGCTAGGTGCTTGCTATTAGGTCTTAAAAATTTAGAAACAAGAAGAAAGATAAGTTCTCTGATATTCATATTTGATATCATATCAGGTAATTTTGATTGTCCATCTCTTCTTAAAATGATTTCTTTTAATGTTCCTTCTAGACAGCTGCGGCGTTTAAATATATTTTTTATAAAATATCAGAAAACAAATTATGCTAAGAATGAGCCTATAACTAGAGCCTTAACGTTATTTAATGAATTGTCTATAAATTCTAGCTTTGATTTTTCTTTACCTAAAGATGTATTTAAGAATTATGTAATAAGCTTACTTCTGTTATAATCTAATTTTTGCATAATAACTCAAACTGTAATTGTTAACTGCTGGTCTGCAAGGAATAATTTTCCGAAGACTGAATAAAGAAACTAAACTAAACTAATGTACATAACATATTTGGTCTATCAAATTTACGAGTTGCTTGATAGTTCCAAAAGGAGATGGTGGGTTCGCCCAGTAAATCTCACTCGAGAACAAGAAGGTTTTTTTAATGCCCACGGGTCAATTGAAAACCTTTTAGTTGACTTTCTGAGTCTTCATGACTTAGTCCAAATCAATGATATTCACAATGATTTTAATCGAACTCTCGATCTTGTATTCGTGGATAAAGAATTTAATTTTTCTTGAAAACGAGTTTTTGAGCTCTAGGCCAATCATGTTGTGAACAAGACAACATGAAGAACAAAGAAGGCGACAGCCAACAACAACAACAACAACGGCTCTGTATAGAGCCAATCACAACAGCTTTGACTATACAGACTGTTTCATTGGTCGCTACACCAACTCATCAGTAGTCTTTTGTGTGACTTTACACTGTGATCCACTCAAGCTACTTAGGTTCTAGTTATACTGCCAATATGCCGAGAAAGTTACCCGGAATTTTATTTTTGGCAGAGAACGCTTGAATTTTTTGTAACTGAGTTCTTATCGACATTAGATGCAAGCTGTACCAAGGTTAACCTAAATCGTATCATACTTTTAGGCCTAGCCTTAATTCATGTGCATCTTCGAAACTCGATCACGTGGTTTGCCGCTATCAGAGCATATTGAAGTTGTTGTTATTTTTGCTTTTTAGCTCCTCCCTTTTTCCACACTTCCATTTTTAGGGTTCAGTTAGTTTAACTGATGGTACACCTAACATGGTGTGGAGACCATTTTTGTTATGAAAGACTTTGTTGTTTATGTGATTAACACACAACTAATGATTTTGTGACATTTTTCGGGCGTGCTCTCCCAGAAATTTTAAATCTTAATATTTTTGAATACGGCCTTTCATTATTTATATTGAAAACGAGTTTTTGAGCTCTAGGCCAATCATGTTGAGAACAAGACAACATGAAGAACAAAGAAGGCGACAGCCAACAAAAAAAAAAAAAAAAAACAAAAAAAAAAAATTTAATTTTTCTTTACAATCACCCATCTCACCTCTGTTTCAAGGTACCTACCATCATAAACCCATTTCAATTGATTTCTCGTCTTATCAATTTCAAAAATTGGCCATAAATGATAACTTCTCGTTTAATTATAAAAATGCAGATTTTAATGCAATTAACAATGTTTTGTCTTCAATCTCGTGGGACTCTGTACTTAATAATACTGACCTATCGGTTGCATATGAAAAGTTTTTTGCTATCTTAAATGATTCGGTGAATAGATTTGTCCCTCGTTCTAAGATCTCTAATAACAGCAACCCTCCCTGGTTTAATAAAAGACTTACTAATCTTAAGAATAGAAAGAATAAAGCCTTTAAACACTATAAATTCAGCAATTCAAATAATGATCTTAAGACCATTTACTTATCGCTCCAGCGTCAATTCGTTACTCTTAATAAATTTCTTTACAATTCCTACATAAACTCTACTGAATTAACCATCAAGCAAAACTGAAAATATTTTTGGACATTTATTAACAAAAAAAGAAAATCAAATGGTCTTCCTAAGTTTATGAGTTATCATGGGTCCTCCTCCGATCACACTCCATCTATCTGTAATTTTTTTGCCAACTACTTTAAATCTGTATATTCTCTTGTTACAAATTCTAATTATGTGATTTCTAGTAGCCCGTTTGATTCTATCTTAGACCTAGGCGACTTGTCTTTTTCCTTGTGTGACATCGAATCCGCTCTATCAAACCTTAAAAATAGTTCATCTGCGGGACCTGACGGCTTGGCGCAAATTGTTTTGAAAAATTGCGCTTCTTCATTAGCCTACCCTCTTTTCTTGATTTTCAATAAATCAATTACTGAGGGATATTTTATTAATAGTTGGAAAACATCTCATATTATTCCGATCTATAAATCTGGTGCCAAACAAGATATAAAAAACTACAGACCAATTTAAAAAATATCGTGCATTCCAAAAGTCTTTGATAAAATCGTGTACAGTAAATTATCATCTCTTGTCAAATGCATAATGTCACCTGCCCAGCATGGTTTCTTATCAGGCAAATCTACTAGCACCAACTTAAGCCTTTTTTGCAATTACGTGATTCGTAATTTCGAAGCCGGCCTCCAAACCGATGTTATTTTTACCGATTTTGCTAAGGCATTCGATAAAGTTGACCATAACCAACTTTTACTCAAACTTGCCTCTTTAGGTATCCACTCTAATCTCCTAATTTGGTAAAGATCTTATCTGTTTGGCCGCATTCAGAGAGTAAAGATCAACGACTGCCTATCTAGCCCTTTCGCCGCTACTTCTGGGGTTCCGCAACGTAGTCACCTTGGACCTCTCTTATTCCTGCTTTTCATCAATGACCTTCCTTCTGTAGTTAAACATTCTCAATGTCTCCTATTCGCCGATGACCTCAAGCTTTTCAGTTCAATA